>OY998178.1:149360994-149580994 GCA_963921935.1 Galeruca laticollis
AACTACTTTCCTGGCTAATACCACGCAGAATGGGGATGTAATTCAATATTGTATGAATCCGACTCTGACTAAGCCATGTATGAAAGTTAAAATTTTGTCGAATGTGCAGGGATTTCTTCGAACTGTTTACCATTATTTTTTGTGACTATTCTTATTTAGACATTCCCAGTCTTATCTTGACCATTCCAGGGAGGCGTTCTTGTGTGAGAATATAGAATTGGACAGAAAAAAGGGGCAAAGACTTCCGACCAGCGGCAGAAGTCAGTTTATAATTTGATCACGTGAGATAAACAGTGAACAAGTAAATATATAAATTAAGTCTATGTAAATAAACAGTAGTGCAGTGTTTATATAAATTAGTGTAAGTGAATCGACTCTGTATATAATATAAATTACTGAATAGTTTAGTGAATAAATAAATTAGATGAGTAGACATACCGTGTGTATAAATCCCACCCGTCGTAATAAAAACTTTTAAATAAATAAGAACAGCATTACATTCGAAATTATTCTACCAAGTGGAAAATGTTTGCAGTAATTTCATATATGTAATGGGGTGGCAGGATATTTCTCATTAATCAAGCGAGTATGTCGAAACCAATTACCAATTACATTCATCAATTCATGAGAGTTGATTTTAGAATTCAACATTCTGTGTAAATATAGTATATCAATATATCTGGGCCAAGAGCGTTCGGAAATATTCATTGCACTCCAAATTTCGTAGGAGTATAAATGGTAACTGCAGCTTGAAACTAATATATTTATTGAATTTACTTTGTATTTTCTACGATTTCGATATGTATCAGCGACCAAACTGGACATATTCAATTGGTCTCCACTTGAAATTTTATCTCGAGGGTCACTTTCGAGAGCTGATCTTAGCGGCTTGTCCATTTTAAGAAAATTTGCGAATTTTTCTTTCCGAACAGTTTCTTCTGAGATTAGTTGCGTAAGTGTTCGCCAGACCGTGTCCATTGCAACTGTGTGATCGCAAGTTCAAAAAATTTTAATAATATGGATCCAAAAAAGTTGCTGACCTCATTGCATGCTACAAAATTCTGCTGAAAAAGAAACAAACACAGAAAGTTAAACCATGGATCTGACGTTGACTACAATTGGGTGCATGACTTCGATTCCTTATGAAGCTAACATCAATTTGTTGGCCAAGTGGGGTACAGCGTAAGACGAGAAGAGAAGAGGGGATGATTGCCTGAGAAGAAATATCACAGAATAGGGTATACCCTGTTTCTTCTATTACGACGTCGTCTTTATATATAAAATGTGACGATAACTGTTACTATGCATACAACTGCTACGTTAAGGTTTCCTTGAATGAAAATAGATTTATCAAATGTAAAACACAAGTGGTTGGTATTCATTCGAATCTTGGACTTGCGGGGTTCATTTTAGTATACTACTACCAGTATTACTTTTATTAGCTTTATTAATATGTAAGAAACTAAATTAATTCAATTAATAATTGAATAAACCCTGATACATTTGAAATGTTTTTCAGAGATTTAGATTATTTCTAATAGCTTGCGTTTGCAGCAAACACCAAATGAACTAAATTTGGCAACAGTAGATATATCCTTCTCCCCCACTTGATTTTTGCTTAGAATGTGAAATGACGTTAGCTTCAATAATAATGTAAACAGTTATATCTTTTTTATTTATATATCTACTTGTATGTTACTCTACATATTGAAGACGCATATCAGTTCCGTAATTTCGTTCGCATGAATGCAATACAGTTTCAGTATTCAAACTTCTGTCTATTCAGGTATCACAAAATTGGGGGCAGTGAAATAAGGCCAAAGACTGTACTATTTTCTGTCTGTGCCGGACCCGCCTTTCTTTTTGTAATTTTCTTGTTTAATTGTGACATCTGATTACTAAAAAGTATTATTAAAATGAAGTTTCCACAACAAAATTTAATTAATATCTTCATCTGATTTCCCAAATTATGTAATTTTCTTTGTATCTCTTCTGCACCACATCTAATTTACACTGCAATTTCCTGCAATATTTTTCTCTTTCTCTATATCGGTAAATATCAATTAATTTATGGATTTCATCAGTCGACCCCTGTTTATTCGTCGCAATATTTATTAATGTTACGAAACAGCACCCTGGTATAGTCCCTAAAACCGACTCTGTCTAAGCCAGGTATAAAAGTTAAAATTATGGCGGATACGCAGTTATAAAAAACTGTTTACGAGTTTACGACTATCTTATGTAAACATTGTTTTTGTGACCAGAGTTATATAGAAAAGGCCAGAAAAATTATTTATGACTGTGTAAGCCGCAGCCCAGAATTTACTAGTAAAAACGGCTTTAATATATAAGGTACTGATCAGGAAGAGTTAGTTAGTTGATAAAGTGATCTTGACAAATAAATAAGTGGATATAAATTAGTTTGAGTAAATATACAGTTAATATAAATTAATAATTAAGTGATTAGTTAAGTATATATAAATTAAGTGTTAGTGAGTTAGTGTTTAAGTAAATTAGTAAGTAGCCATACCGAGTGTTTAAAATTTATCCCACCCGTAATAAAAGCTTTTAATAAATAAGAAAAACATAACATTGGTGTCAGAAGTGGGATAATATAAATAAATTGCTACGTAAAATGGCCAAGAGATTAAGGGATCTGAAAGTGGCGGAATTAAGAGCAGAATTGGAAGATCGTGAGTTTGAAACGTCCGGTAAGAAAAGCGAATTAGTAGAAAGACTTAAAGTAGCACTGGAAAATGACGGCTTTGATCCAGAAACAGTTTTATTTAATGACGCGGCTTCCACCTTAATCTCGTCAATTTCTGCTAACCTGGACGAGAAGATTTCTGCCATGGAAGAGGACATGGACGAGAATATTTCTGCTATGAAGAACGACATTGCTGATAATATTTCTGCTAACATGGACGAGAAGATTTCTACTATGAAGAATGATATTTCGGCTAACATGGACGAGAAGATTTGTGCTATGAAGAACGACATTTCTGCTAACATGGACGAGAATATTTCTACTTTGAAGAACGCTATATCTGCCGATATCTTATTAATGAAAAACGACATTACCGCTGACACTGAAAATGAAATTTCGTCTCTAAAATCTGAAGTCGAGGATAAGATGTCAACAATGGACGAGAAAATCGAGAGTAGAATGTCAACAATGGACGAGAAAATCGAGAATAAAATGTCAACGATGGACGAGAAAATCGAGAATAAGATTACAACGATGGACGAGAAAATCAAGGAGTTAGAGGAAAAGATTGCCGATTCAAGAACGCAAGGCACGCCAGAGGAAGAAAAGAAGACCAAGCAAACGAAACCTTGCAAGCCAGAAACAGTATCTAAGTTTGAAGACATTGGCAGTTTTACCCGAGTCAAGGCCCCAACGTTCGATGGAAAAATGTCGTGGACCAATTATGTGAAACAATTTGAAGCAGCCGCTAGAGTGAATAATTGGTCCGATAGAGAGAAGGCAGTGAACTTAACCATCGCGCTTCGCGGAGATGCCTTAGATGTACTCCAAACGATACCTTTGGTGGAAACGGATGACTTCAAGCAGCTGAAGAAGAGGTTGGACATGCGATATGGTAATGAACATCTAGAACATTTGTACCAATCTCAACTGAAGAACCGAAGGCAGAAACCTGATGAATCCCTTCAAGAATATGAAGTGGACATTGCCCGACTAGTTCGAGTTGCTTATCCGTCAGCACCAGAGGGCATGGTGGAATGTCTGGGCATCCAGGCTTTTATTGATGGCTTACGTGACCCCGATATGCAGAGGACGCTTCGTTTAGCCCATCCGAAAACATTAGTCGACGCATTGACAGCTGCCCTTGAATATGAAGCAGCAACGAAGGCTTCAGGATATAACAAAATCAGGACCATCCAAGAAGAAGGCGGCGAAGACAGATTTGACCAGTTTGTCAGTTTAATGAAAAATATGATGGACAAGAAACCGAGAAAGATCAGATGCTGGAATTGTGGCGAGCTAGGGCATGTACGTAGTTCATGTAAGCGCCCCAAGACTCCTGCAAACCAAGAAACCCAGTCACAGGAAAACTAAAACGGGTCGGCTACGAGGGGGCAGCACCGACCCATGATCGTTCCAAAGACCCTCTCATACTGATAGCTTCTCTCAGATGTCGCAACGACAGTGCATATGTGGATGGCGATGTAAATGGCAAGAAATATGCTCTGCTGGTTGACACTGGAGCAACTAGAACCATTATACGACCAGAACTAATAAACTCCAAGAAGAAGCTTTTACCAACGAGACTGCGACTGCGGACCGCCACAGATGAGAGTGCCAACGTTTACGGTGAGACACAAATCCAATTGGGAATTGGCGCAGAAAAGTTCACGCATACGGTAATCGTAGCTGACATTGCAGAAGACGTGATTCTGGGAATGGACGTAATGAATGTACAAGGTTTCCAATTAGACTTCAGAAACAGAACCATTAAAGTGGGTTCCGAGGAGGTATTCCTGCATCCATATGAAGGCAGCGCGATGTTGGCAGCTGTACAGGAAGATACTATTCTACCTGCACGAAGCGAAACCATGATAGTAGCAACGCTACAGGGAATCATGGAGGAAGGTACACCGGTTATGATGGAGCCAAGGAACCACGACGAAGAAGTTGGCAAAGGAGTCCTAATTGGAAAAGGATTGGTTACATCGGCGGAAGAGATTCCAGTACGTGTGATAAACGTGAATGATTACCCAATTACCATCAAGAAGGAAACTAAGATTGGATCCTGCGTACCAGTGACGTCTATGGTTCGTCAAACAACGACCACTGACAATTGCAATGCCAGATTCGAACAAATGTTATCAGTAGCTGGTTTATCTTTGGATCGAGCTGAAAAAAAGAGAATGAGAGAATTTCTCTTGCAGTATCGGGACTTATTCGTGCCAAAAGGAGGAAAGACTGGCAGAACATCAGCCGTCAAACACAAAATCGATACTGGTAATGCTAAGCCAATTAGACAATCAGCTCGAAGACTTCCACGAGCGAAGAGAGAGGAAGCTGAAAGAATAATTCGAGAGATGGCAGAAGAAAAAGTAATAGAACCATCTACTAGTCCTTGGGTGTCTCCAGTAGTGCCCGTCAAGAAAACGGATGGAACTACGAGATTCTGCGTGGATTATCGCCAGCTTAACAACGCGACAGCTATCCTCTGCCTCGAACGATACGCTAGACACTTTGGCCGGCAGCAAACTGTTTTCCACCTTGGACCTGAAGTCTGGTTATTGGCAAGTGGAAATGGATCCAGAAGTAAATATACAGTTAATATAAATTAATAATTTAGTGATTAGTTAAGTATATATAAATTTAGTGTTAGTGAGTTAGTGTTTAAATAAATTAGTAAGTAGCCATACCGAGTGTTTAAAATTTATCCCACCCGTAATAAAAACTTTTGATAAATAAGAAAAACATAACATTAAATTCCCGCTGCCAGCACTCTCCCAATTCAAATTATTGTTGATATGCGATAATTTCTCTCACATCATCAAGAAACGGCCCATTCACGTGCAAGCTAATCTCGATTCCCGATAAATTTTTGACCACTCCGATAGTTAATATCAAAACTACGTCCATTTATGAAAATTACGTTCAAAACAGTTTTTCTCTCTACCTTAACACGTCAAAAAAGTTTTATAACAAAGCTTAGCATTTTTAAGCCTGGTTAATTACGTGATCATTATGTGTACAGTAGTTAGGTACTGTTATGTTGTTAAATTATACAAAATTATCAATAAAACATGAGAAATATATTATTACATCTGCGCCCACAAATAATTGACTCAGTTTCAGCGAAAGATCTCTTTTTATATTTCTGTCGACCGAAAAAGTGTGCCTCGAAGTAGCTTTTAGATTTGCAGAGTGACAATATTCAGCTGGTCTTCGATTGTATTTGTTGAGTTTTTGACTAGTGATGCGTTCATAATGTTAACTTTCTGAGAAGGTGCGTAATCATGGTGCCCAAACAATCGTATGACATCTCCTTCACTTCAGCAATATTAAGTTCAATTAGAGACATCCAGAAGAAAGCAAATCTGCCATTAAATATTTTTAGCGCTGCTCCCTAAGGACATCCATTTGCAGTGCGATATTCAAGACACATTCTCTGTTCTACCCATTATCAAAATCACAACACACTTGAAATGACAACGGGAGGGACTGTAAACAAACTGTATCACAGATTACGTTAAAATAGGTATAGGATACAGTTCTACCAACAGAGCGACTAATTTTGTTCTGATAACCCTTTAAATTGGCTTATTAATTGATCATTGCAGTTACTTCTTTGACTTTAAGTACGTCGGAAAGTATGCTGTATCCCTTAATAACGTATCGTTGATACTTTGTTGAATATTATACTATTCAACGAATAATTTAATTGTATGATGTTAACCTCAGGATCAGTTAATAAAATGTTAAAAATAGAAAGCCAAATATGACTATTTAGCGCAACTCCTGCAATTGAGGATAATTCATCAAATTCAACTTATTTTTACCGTTGTTTTCCATGAAACGAATAGTATATGCTACCCTCAAAACACATTGCTTTCAGTTCCTTACATATAATTTAAACAATAACTGAAGTGATTGTGTATATTATCGATTGGTTTTTCATTTTCTAAGTATCCACGTATATGAAATTATTGTGAAGAATAGGTTATCGATTAGAATATTGGTTATTGGTATCGTGATTTGAACCAAAATAATATTCTCTGATTATTTTTTGACGTTTCTTAAAACCAATGACATGTTTCTTTATTTGACACAAGGGTAAGTTTCAACCAATCATGTCATTATTATAGTGGGAATAAAGCTCTTGTGATTATTCTCGGGAATAATCACTGTTGCTTTTATTTGTCTAGCAAGTGTCAGATAGTTGTCAAAATAATTATCTAATTGTGTCAACGTTATATATAAAATGAGTGAACATCATCGGTTTAGTACCTAATAAGTAATCAGTCAGCTATGCGCAAACACGTTTGCGCATACATTATTATCAAGATGCTTTAACGTGTAAGGGTAACGCAAACAATAATCGGTTAAATTATGTATGGATATATTTAAATAAACATGTTTTATATGACTAGTATGACTGTGTAGTTTTAAAACTTGTTGTTGTGTTATTTGTATGTACAAACAAATTGAACAAATTTGTTGTTACGTTTATGGGGCCCTTTTCACTTGCTTCCTACTAATTTTTCTCCATACGCTTTCTGACTGGCTTTTCGTGTTGTTTCATATCCAATAATTTTTCCTGCACTTTTTTAATGACGTTTATATATTTATTGCAAATGATTTTATAGCGGATGATTTTCATACCCTAATGCTTGTTTCATTTAACCCATTAGTGCCTGAGTAATTTTTTTTTCGATTTCAGTTATTTTTCCAGGAAGAGTTCCAATTGGCATCTAGATTAACTATGTAAACGTGTTTAACATTAATTTTTTGTTTAGAGTAGATTTTTTTCACGTATGATATATCATACGGTAGGCATATGGGGGTTAGCATTATGAGGTATGAGGGTAAAATACGAAATCATATATAAATTCCTGAAATAAAAGTTTTATTGATTTAAATTATTAAAACATTAATTATTGTTTCCAAGTGGTCCAATTATTTTTATGGTGTATGATATAAGCGGAAACAGCTGCCTGGATGTAATCCAATATTACACTTGACACAAGAAAATTTGGTACATTTCTTACAACAACCACATCGTCTTTCTGTAGCCTGTTTATCAACTGGATGGTCGACACCGTCACATCTCACCTCTTGCAGGATGCTTCAAGTGCACTTGGGCTTAGGTCCAGCTAAATACATTGGAGAACTCAGCAGAGAAAGCACAATCCTTCGTATGAACTGAATAAGGCTGATTTTAGAATGAGAAAATCTATATAGCATACACATAGTCACAACTGCACCGTTGAGACAAAATCTAATAAATGGCCAATACCATTTTCTTGATCGAATTCTGACACGATACAATCCTCGCATTTTGTCAAATAAGTCGACACCTCACATTCCATGATTGTATAGGTGTATTATGTTGGGTTGATCGACATCTACACGTTTCTTTTCTTCTTTTGACTATCTTTAGCAGAATTCTTTGGTGAAGCATGTATCATTTTCCACATAATAATTAGTCCCGATGTTAACTTGACTATTGTCATGCCACCTGATCAGAACTAAATTAGTTTTCGTTTCCCTGAACACATGCGATGTACTTCGTTTCTGTTTTTTCAGATCAGTTAGTGGAGCTTTTTCAATTCTATTTGATCGCAGAGTACCAATACAATAAATGTTCTTTGCTGTAAGAGTTTCCAATAGTGAAAGCGAATTGAAAAAGTGGTCGATAAAAACTGTTGCACCAATGCAAAGAGTTTCAGTAACAGTAGAACCTAAAGTTTTTCCTTCTATTCTATCTCCTTTACCACAATACGGGTTGAATTTCAACAAATATCTTTCTGAAGTAGTAAGCACCAAAATTTGAAACCATATCTAATTGGTTTTCCTCTGATGAACAGTTTCATGTGGTGATTTCCAAAATATGGTTCCATTGCCTGGTCTAGTGAAAAGGACTTTCCTAGAGGCTGGGCTAAGTCTTGGAATACCTTGTTTATCTGATCTAGTATTGGTTGAATTTTATATGTTTTGTTATTTGGATGTATGGAATTATTATCGTTGAAATGTAAATAGCGATGAATTGTTTCAAATCTGTCACGAGATATGCTGTTACTCACAAGACTATATGTGTGTCTGCTTCAGTGTCTCAGTACATTCTTCGAAAAGGTTGTTTACAATAACCAGAAAGAAGCAGTATGCCAAAATAGATGTACATTTCCTTAGTAGAAACAACAAGGTCGTGTTTTCCTTTGAAGGATGCATACTTTTGTGTCTCATTGCAGATTTCCTTGATGATCTCTTCTGTGAAAAACATCTTGAATAGATCTACTGGTGACATATTATCATCCCTGATTTCCTGTACTATAGCAGGTTCTGCAGTTTTTTCAATTTTTGGCCTTTCTTTTTTTTGTGTTTACTCTTCATATTTTCAATTTTTTTTCTGGTTTCTCTTTACATGGTGTATCAAGTTTTTTTGCCAACATATCTAAAGGAATATTGTCGTCGCTAGTATCTGCATCAAAAATGATTTCTTCTTGTAGCTCGTTCGTACCTACATCGTTTTCCCCATTGTCATGAACTGCAGTGAATTCCAGTTGTGTATCGTCATCACTAGTTTCTTTATATATTAGTCTTTTTCGGTTGGAACGTTTAGACCGATGTCATTTTTTTCACCATCACGAACAGCAATAACTTCCATTGGTTGTCTCAACACACCTTTTCCAATGTCACGAATACTGTGGCTGTGACACAAGTACTATATCTACTTATAATATTTTTAAAATATAGGTAAGCTAGGGCTACATATTGACACTATATTCCTTATTAATTTGAAAGTTTCAAATAATTGATGTAATTGCGTTCAGCTCTGTTTAAATAATGTTAGTGTTTGTTTGAGTTCTTCCCAGTTCAATTTTTTTCAACCGGTTTTATTGTAGTACAGATAAAACATGCTTTTTGTTTGCTTTGTAATTCTGATAACTCAAGCGAAACAGACGTGGCCTTTACTTTGAAATGCGTTTCGATACTATAATTCGGATGTGGTCCTTTCTTTCTAATGTGTTTTAATAGTATAAATCGTATGGGGCCCTTTCTTTGTTATGTGATTTGATAGTATAATTCGGATGGCGTCCTTCCTTTGTTATGTGCCTTGGTTGTACCTATTAATCGGATGGAGCCTCTCTTTGTATTGTATATTGAAAGTACTGATTGAATGAAGCATTTTTGGTACTATGAACTGAACGAATCCTAATTTGCACGTCCGTCTAAAATATATACAGAAATTTTAATGATTTTTGGTAAAATTTAGGGAAGAGAAAAAGTCAGCTTCAAACAATCACTAACAATATTCAAACACGGCTAAACGCAAGAACATCAATTGTTTGAAACTTTCAAATGAATAAGTAATATGTGTTAATATGTATCCATAGCTTACCATTATTTTAGAAGTAAGTAGATAGAGTTCTTGTACCACCCAGTACATCGTACGATATTGGATATCACATCTTTTATAAGGGGTGTACTTGCGTCATAAATTTTTACATCGTCAAGAGGTTTTTGGACTATCACTACTTTTTGTGCACCTTTTAAATTCTATTCTCATTCACTTAAGAAAAGTAGATAGATGTTTTCAAGAGCTTGTTAGAGGTATACAGTATTTAAGGAGAATTTTTTTCGTAAAAAATTTTGATCTGTGGTCAAAAACTGTGTAAATCGGAAAAAACTTGATAAAACGAAAAATGTTAATTTATTTAGATTATATTGATATAAAGTGCTTTCGCCTGGCAGAATATAGTAACTTTATTGCAAACCATTGTGAACTATCCAGCTAGTTTGATGGCAGTCTCCATTCTGCGCTGCTATTGAAGATATTCAAGGTCAAAGGTCATAACAATCGAATATTCCCGATTACCTCGGTTACTATGGCTCCAAGTATGCTAACAGCTATTATAAAAGCTGTAAAGTATAACATTTGCTACAAATTTAGTTCAATGATTTTTATGCGTTTAGCCGTTTTTAAATATCTGTGAATAAATTATACCTTGTAATAAGTTATTAAATCATAAAAATATCATTGACAATGTGAATTTTTAATTATTTATTTGTTAATATATTGTATTCAACAATTATATGCTCTACAACTTAATAATAGATGGTAACATAATTGGAGCAATAGAAACCGAGGTATTTGCGAAACATCGATTTTTGTGACCTTTGACCTTGAATAACTTACGACATATACACGATATTTCATGAAACTTTCGAAACAAATTTTAGAACACCAAAATGAAGTTGTATACAAGTTTCCAGCGTATTATTTCTCATTCCCTGGTTGACTGGGCTAAATTGTAACTGATAAAATCAGTTTTCATCTACTTGCTTCACCTGTTTAGTCTAGACAATAACATTTCCTGCGAAAACCACGCTTAGCTAACTCCCAACGTTACGGGGGTGTAACTAATTAGCTTCAGTTTTGTATGTGGGTATGGAATGGATTGAAAATATTTTCTGATCTCTCTAAGGCCCACTACTCAACCAATGAAGATTATTTTGTATTACAAAATAACAACGGCATTTCGTAATTATCAATAATCAGAAAGAGTTTTTGGGTGGTGGTATTCAACGTTTGCCTGGCGATTGAATTATAAGATGACAACGACATGTCGCAATTTTCAATAATCAAAATGAGTTTTCGGGTCGTGGTCCTACGGAGCCCCTTTTTAGCCTGGTTCAAGGTCCTGCGTTCTTGACTTTTGTTTCATTCTGATCTAGTAATTCTGTTTTTCATCTTATACTTTTTCTTCTAGCAATAATCTCCCCATGACTCTTTGCATTGTAATCATCTATTAGCACTTCTATATTGATGCCATGTAGCGTTACGCTTAGCGCTAAATGTTTGTCATTGTATTTATTTTGAAATATTATTCGTTTCTAATTTCCAATACTCTGAAGGTATATGCTTTTATCAACGCATATCCACGAGTTTTTCTTTCTCTACTGCTCCCATGATTTCCCACTCTATTTCGCTGAAGATATCTTCTAGTGCTAATGCAATCAGTTTGGTAGGAATAACAATTATTTAATGTGGTATATTTTTCATGGTTTCTTCTAGTGTTATCGCTCCTGTGAGGAAAATGACCAGCTATTGCTCAGGGGGTGAGTGTCGTACCTTGGGCAGGACTGACAAAGAGTTCAGATAGGAAGAGTGCAGCTGTTGCGTCGATGTCCTCCCGGATTATTATCCAAATGACAAAATAAGCCGTAGTAATTTGAACTGACACCAAGGTTAAAATTCAAAAGAATGAGTGCCACCTATCCAAACTCGATGCCTGTCGATTAGAGGTTGAAAAAGAATAACGCAAGACTTAGCAAAAATATCACAGCTTTTATTTCCTATTTCTCTTTTCAATGATTTTGTTTACAAAGTTTTGATTTTAGATTAGCTTGACAATATTACCAAGGTAAGAAAAGAAAATTACAAGATTAATTATAACAAAAGTTGAAGTCGACAGATTTCTTTAATTCTTGCAAAGTTAAAGTTGACAAATTTTATTAATCATTACAAAAATTAAAGTTGACAAATCTTGTTAATTATTACAAAAGTTAAAGTCGACAAATTTTGTTAATTATTACAAAAGTTGAAACCCGACAAATTTTGTCTGTTCGCTTTATCAAATAAACTGACTGTTAATCTTTTCTTTACTTGAAGAGAGCCTCTAATTTGGTGACTCCTTAAAACATTTTTACTTATCTAGATTCGCTACTGTGTTCTCACTCACACTTCCGTGGTCTTGGGGTATTATGGGTACTAGTACTACAGAATGAACCTATTTCAGCTCACGGAGCTCCGTCAGGTTAGGGCATGTACTAAGTGCCAGATGGTAAATGTGCCTAAAACATCATGACCGGGGATAATCTGATCTGACCCAAAAACATAGAAATGGTAGCACGGTTCTGTTAAAAATGTTTGAATTCGTCACAAACTTAGATCGTAAAACAAATGAACAAGAATCTAAATAAAAAAAAATGAAACTACGATTTCATTCAATGAAGTTGATTACAATTCGTATATTAGAGTGATTTGAACGAATTAGGATTAAAAAGACTGTGCCTAATTATCAATTTAAAAGCAAAGTTAAAATAAACAAAACAAATGAAAAAAAAGTGGCTGATCAATTTACTATGACAAGAAAATTTAGTTTAATTCTCATCACCAGAACTATGCTTCAACTAAGTGTGCTCACTTTTTATTATACAGAAAGTAAACAATAAAAAAATAAGGAAAAGAACTTATTAACAGTTATTAACATTTCAAAAAAAATTAGCAAAGAAAAGTATGAAATATTTATTCCTCGACGTAAATTATTTTCCCTAAATATAGTCTGAAATAACAACCCTTTCTATCTGAGGGATAGAAGTTCCCCATATCCAGGTCACTGGAAGAATATTTTAATTTAACGATTTACACCTCATGTAAATTCCCAAGAAAAAAATTCATCACGGATATCTTCAATCCCAATCAAAAACATCACGCTATCAGAGAAAAAAAAGTAACAGAATTTATGTTTTTATTAGAATACCTGTCTGTCCTATAGAAATAGGGTTCCCCATCCTCCACATTTTCGAGCGAAAAGTATGTTTCTTATAAAAACCATTATTGAATAAAAAGCACCAAAATTAACTCGAATATTTGTTTTATCGAAAGTTACTTTACCACTTGATTTCACGAAGAGAATGACTTAATCGCTTTCTTACTTCACGAAAAATCAATAATTACCTGTCGCGTATATTGCAAATTGAGCTCGAGGTAGGAATTAATTCTTTTAGTAGTAACTTGAAATAACATGAGTAACTACATTCCTATTCTCAAATACTATAAAAGAGACGATTTATCCTAGATGTCTTTACGGACACGAAATGACCTTAACAATATCTCATAGTTTTATATCGATAATCCGTCTCTGTATCACCTAATATAAATTAGGAGTAAACTGCATCCTAACTTGAACTATACTTAAGTATAGCCACAAACGCTTCTACTCTTATGGTAGTCTTAAGCTGATTTAATAGGTCGGGTTTGCGACTATCCCAGTAGTTCCTTAGATAGAAAAATACTGTTAACTAACGGCAACCACGATGTTTACGAACGTCTAGAGAATAATGAATTTGTCGAATTCATCCTTGGGGAAAATTTATTAAATATTTTGGTTTCGCTTGGTATTCCTTTGGCGTTAAATGAACAAGATTTAGATTTAGAAAATCCAGTTTTATTGATATATGAAATGAAACATATCTATATCATTAATCAAACTTCACTAGTGCTTACAGTTCATTTGAATAATATCGTTTTCAAAACCAAACCAGAATTTCAAAATAGTGGTATTCCAACTAACAGTTTTCTCAGAATATTAAACTTTATCATAAAATACGTGAAACTTCTCCATGACGGACACCAACGGGGTAAAATAATAAATGGTCCATTCTGTACAGTTGTCGTTAAATCAGTTGAAATAAAAAAGAGGTTTCTATTTTCTTGCATATATAGTTTATTTACGATAACAACACGATGATGTAATTTTTAATCACTTTCCTGCTAATCAGAATAAATATTAATTTACCAACCGTGAATACAATTTATCCTCAACAGCCAGGGTAATTTACAGCTAACGGGTTGGCAAAACTTCAAGACGTTGTCAAATCAACTGGTAAAATTTCTAAATTTGTTTTGACGTTTATTGACATTCGATCATCGTCCAATATTTAGAAGTTTTTTTGGTGCTTTTAAATTCATTGCTTCTTCAAGATTAAAACAACAGTTATTTCAATAACTAACTATTTAGGCAAATCTGCAGTGTGTGGTTAATAAAATGTCGAAGCAGCTGAACAGAAAATGTCAAGAGATGGTAACATCTTTGTTGAGCTATTTTGAACGAGAATGCCGAAACGGGGGCCCGCTCCTCCCGCTTACTGGTGTAAGAGACGTAAGTAATAGTAGTCGCTATTTATATTCATCATTATTAATATTATTGTTAAATATTTAAATGTAAATGACTAAATGTTTTTATTGTTAGGTTAGGTTAAGTAAACTTGATAATATATTATTCTTTCATAAATTGAAGTAAATATATTGTAGAGAGTTGCAGAAGCTTCACAACTTAGCGTTACCACTGTTAACCGTATTGCCGCCAAGCATAATAGAGGCGGACAGCCTAAAAGCCCACCTAAAAAGAGACAACGCATGAAACCTACTGTTCAAATTGATAACTTGGATCAAAATGCTTTCCGAAATGTTATATACGGAATGTATGGAAATAGTGAGTATATTGAATTTACTGTTTCATTTTATTCACAATTAACTAACACAATTTTTTTTCAGAGGAACACATAACCTTGAAAACTTTAAGAGACAAACTCCAGGAGCGTGAACTCTTTAATGGTTATTTAACATGACTCTATAAAATAGTGAAAAATATTGGATTCAAATACCAAAAAGATGATCCTCGTCGTGGTTTAATGGAGTTGCCACATATTGCATTAAAACGTGTACATTTTCTATATGAATATGTCAAGATAAAAAGGGTAGGTTTATATCAATTTGTATTTTTGGATGAGACCTGGATATTTAAAGAGGGTACTGTTGGACGTTCTTGGCAAGATTCTAATCGGAGAAGCGTGAAAAAAACCAAAATTGGTGGTTCAAGGTAATTGAAAAATAAAATTTTGCAATTAATTTATGATGTACTAACATTCCTGCCATTTGAAGACCTTTTAAAATATTTACTAGTCACACTATTTTATTTGAATCTATATAATTATTGATAGTTGTTTTGAGCTATGCAGTCTATCTAGGAAACCTAGTAGTAATTTGTTATTTTCTTATTGTAGGTATATAGTATTGCATGCTGGTTTCTCTTCTAGATTTATTCCTGGAGCAGGGCTGGTTTTTTCTTCCAAAACACAAGATGGTGATTACCACGGTGAAATTAACCGAAACGTTTTTTGCATCGGTTTGAATACCAGCTTTTATTGAACTTGGAAGAACCTGCCACAATTGTAATGGATAATACAAGTTATCACAGCACAGTGATCAATAAAGTACCAACAACAGCTACCAAAAAGGCTGATATACAGAACTGGTTGATACAAAATGGTATTGCTTTTGAAAATACTTTCCTCAAAACCCAATTATCGAATTCAGCACAACGGTAGGTATGGTAATGCTTAAATAACTTATTTTGTTTAAATATATGCATTTTTGTAGGAATAAACTACCAATAGTATATGAAGCTGACATATTATATAAAAAATATGGCCACAAAGTGCTTCGACTTCCCCCTCACCACTGTATGTTCAACCCAATTGAACATATTTGGGGCATAGTTAAAAATGTTTATAGAGACCATGTGGGAACTGATGGTTCTCCAACAGAACAAGCAATAGGTACATGGAAAAAGTCTTTAGAAAAAGTGACTCCTGATATTTGGTCAAAGACAGTAGAGCACACTGAAAAAATTATACAAGATGGGTAGGATAGAGAAGTAGTATTTGAGACAGGATGTGCCTCCACTTATTATTAATTTTGACAGTGAGGGTGAAGATAGTGATGATTTTGTAGTGGAGTGGTGGAAATCTTGTGTTTTATTTTTTGGATATTTTTATCCAATTTGCTTTATTTCCACCTTTTCAAAATCACTAATAACTATTATTAAATTAATTAGGTACAGTTATTTCATGATACACAAATTAAAACAACGACCACAGTATCTCTACATAAATAATACTGATAAAATGGGAGATTTTTCATTTTTCCATTCTACATTTATTATAATAAATATAATAGATATTGTATAAAGAAAAAATATTTAAATTTGCATGAAGATGATTACAGCTTGTATTGATTCCTTTTAGCCTAAACCCTTGCAGTGCTCTTGAAGATGGTTATATAGAGCATAGAATAAGGTATAAGGACCTACAGTTCGTCATTTAACCGTCTTCTATGTAAAACAATTGAATGTTAATTCGAATATAGAATGATTGGTTACTGTTTCTTGTATCTTATCCATAGTTTTTCATGAATAAATATTTATATTAAATTAATCAAGCCTATCATACAATCCTTTTATTTTTAAATCAATATTTTTGACTTACGCCCTACGAGGCACGGAACAATGAAAAAGAAGAACTGTCAATCTAACATCAGATTGACTTTTCTAGTTTTCGTTAAGTATAGGAAAAAACTACAGCTTGGTAACATCACAATATTTTGTTTTGCAACGTCATCGTCTTTTTATCGTTAATAAACTATACACAAATAAAGCACAGTGAAAATACTAATGTAAAAAATAGGTACTACCTACTTCTTAAAAAAATCATCAATTTTGGTTTGCTTTGGACATTATTTTTGACAATTTTTGACTCAACGTTTCTCAATTTTAGGTGAGCATATTTAAGTTACTTACAGTTGTAGTAACTTCTAGTTCATAGTCACTTTCATTGTGGGAAATATTCGACACTTGTTCGTTTTCTTTAAAATCATTAACACCACTAACTGAGTGTACTTAAGGATTTTCCGTCAATAGGATTAGTTCAAAATAAACGGTTTTAAAGATTAAAACTAACTTTTCCGCATCTGTGGCTCTAAACAATATTCTATTATAAAATTGTCACTTGTATACACTTCGGGGGATGTATCGTGCTAACAAACCGAAATTTCTCCAAAAATATAATATATCTAGTTTTATAGAACCCGATGTACTCGTTCTCGTCAGCTGAAAATCAATAGGGTATATCTGTGAAACACCTTGAGCAATATTCAATCATAAAATTGGTCACTTGTATACACTCTGGAGGCTGTATCGTGCGAACAAACTGAAAATTCTCCAAAAATGACAAAAATTTGGTACTTCAAGTACCATAGCGAGCTGAACATTGATATGGTTCATCTTTGCGGCGCTCTAAATAATATCCAATGATAAAATTGTACTACCTTCAGTTTTAATCTTTTTTTTTGTTGTTATAGATTTCAATATTCACCATACAACTTTTTTAAGTCGGCCCTTTTCTTTAAAATGTCACTAACTTGAGTTTTGTCTATTTGAAACTATTCGGCCAAAGCTCGAACATTATAATTGTTTTTTTAGATGCATCTATCACCTATATTTTTCCTCCCAAAATTAAAAACTTTATCTAAATCGAAGACATTTTTACACTTAGATCAGAATATCGGAACTAAATTAGGAATGTGTACAAAGGATTAATAGATTCTAAAACTAAATTGGGATTCTTCAAAAGTGAAAGTACCTAATTTTCTAGTTTTATCACTATAAGTACCTACCTACTTATTTAATGGCTACAATAAGTTTGATTTCATAGAAAAAATTTAGATAAATTTTGTCCGGAGTCGCTATGAAGAGGGTCCGTTGTTCGGGGGTGTGTTAGCCCATTTATCCACATATTAGGTTCGGTGACCTAAACAATGTTCGTTCAGTAGTGATTTCCGTTGTGGAGAGTTATCCGTTAACACAAGTTTCACTGTAGTACCTAATTGAAATCAGGATCAAGTTTGTGTGAAGTCGATATTATAAACAAATAAATCAAACCTATCAGATAGAACAGTAAATGTAGATTCGTTGTATCTTTCAGATTATAGTAAAATACTTTCTGTGTAATCACTACCTTTCGCAATTTTATCATAAATAAAAGTTTTGCTATAAAGTCAAGCATGAGAAGATGTTTCTCAATGCTTTCTTTCTTCCAGCGATCTTACATTCTACTTTGCTTGAATCAGTTCATTGGCTAACGTTTTCATTGAATACCTGCAATAGTTGTCTCTTCTCAACATTTATATCATACAGTTCCATGGACCTTACAATTATATACGCCTAATGCTTATAATTCTGAATAAGGTCTATAATTTGATCAAAGTATCATAAATATTTGAAAGTAGAATAACAAAATTTCCTTAGAAGTAATAATAATTTTTAAGGAGCAAAAATATTGAGAATGTACTACGTTATTTGAAGCAGTGGATCTGATGATGATGCATATTATTACGCTTTGGCATTCTCAAAATATGGCTAATATAAATTTTAGTTAAATATTAGACAAACATTTTCTCAAATTGTAACTATAACATTGATAATAACAGAAACTATCATGCAATCACAACCTAGTGCTAACACAAACTTTATCCATTTTTAATGATATATAATCATAACCCGTTATTATTCCTCTTAATTGCGTGGAATTTACAGTACGTATCATTCTTACATATCTGTAATCAAATACAAAAATAGTTGCAGTTTTCAAGCATCTGCCATATCGTATTTATTTACAGAATCCCATAATCTTTGCATACCCCAAAAATAGAATATAGTAAAATCAGTAGTACGAGTTATACTCTGTTCAATCGTTTAGTACCGAAGGTTCATTTAACATGTATTGTGTCACAGAGTAACTGTAGTCTCACGGCAAATATGAACGATCGGTTGGTTCGAAAAGAAAGATCATGACATAATTTGAGCATTACTCAGATAAACTGCAGAAAAAGTCATATGACATTCCAATTATATCTCACTAAGTATCTACGTTCCCAATCCAAGTTCCACCATCTATTTAGAAATGAAATGATTGAATTTATGAACCAATGGTAGAAAGGAGTTTGACTAAAATATGTATCTTTCGCAAGCTTCTGTGAATACGAGATATTTTGCTGCCAAACAGCAACAATTCCATTTTAAAATTAACTGTAAGGAAATATATTGTGCCTGGAAAAATAATAAATCATCGGAAAAAGTGATAGAAGAAAACTAGCTGCGCCATTGTTTGGAGAATAGTTTCATATGATATAGTAAGATGTTTTTCACACGATTTGATCATTCATAACTTTGTTATTAATAATTTAATGTACAAAATCGCTTATTTTTAATTGTTTGCTTATAAAACTAAAACTGTCACGGTAATCGTGATGGCTTCAATAGAGAAATTATAGAGAATAGAAATATGAAGAAAATGAGAGGTCGAACAGCTCGATCGGACTGTTAGTTTATGAGAAAATTGGGTAAAACCGGCTAAAGTACAGTTTTTTCAAAAATGCATAACTCGGTTATTCTTTGAGTTATAGCGTAGTTACTCCGATCGGCATTGGTTTTTAATATAAACTTTATATATGCAAAAAGTAGGCACTATCCGATGCATAGTTTTCGATCTGTGGCCATTTGAATTGTTTACTATGCAATTTTCCAGTAGACCTGAATGCGACATGTATGGTTCGATTTCAATTTACAAAAACGTTTTCCAAAGTAAAATTCTTATACTTCGAAACACTCATTTTAGTTTTTCGATATTCTTATTTAATGCTGAAATATTCAAATGAAAAGATCATGAAATACGCGCAGTCAAAAGTATTTCTATATACCTATAAAGATGGCTACGATGAATTGTGATAGAAGAATAATCGATTATTTATAACAATTCAACGATTAATCAAGCACTTGTCTTTTTTTGGCAGAACAAAATTATTCGTCCTCCATATCACTTTGAACATTACTATCCTGAACATCGAGTTCAGGAATACCATCTTCCATATTCTTAGACGGTGGGAACGACTTATAATATTGATGAAATTTATCCGGGATGATCCCTGATTTGCAGAGCGTCAGCAAATCCTGCTTCCTCTGAATACTGATGGGTCGAGGTTTAGAATATGCATTTTTTAAGTCGATCTCAGTGAGATTAATGGGGCGGCCTCTACCAAAAACATTTATCTCTTTATAATCGGATTTATGTTCATTTCTGTATAAAATAATACCTGGTTTGGCTTTCAAATATTTCAGGCATTTTATTTTCAGCCAGCTGACTTTTTCCCCATTCGTGTTTTTGGTTTTATTTCTAATTATTAGTTTTGAAAGCTCTTCCAAATCTAAGAAGTCCTTATACTCAAGCTCTTCTACGGTAAACGGCTTTTTATTTGACCTAGACGTCCTTGCCATACGGAAAATATTCAGCCAGTCATGCATAGTGTAAACTTTTCGATAGCGCTATGCATGCTATCTACCTCCATATAGCTGTATCCACTCTCTAGGAATTTCTGTTCTATCACAGATCAGTTGGGATTTCTTTCAACCAAATACAACAACAAGGCACTAATATTTTGATTACGGTTCTGCCCGCTGCAGGTATCAGAGAAGAGAGAGAGTTCTGTTACAGCCGAAGGGAGTTTACCTACATACCTCAAGAAACACGTACCAATTTCGAGGCTTCCCCTTTTTTCATTTAGTTCAGTCCATGAGAAGCAATATGCACTATTGGGTATGGATAATTCATACATTGTTAAATTGTATGTGCAAATTTTGCGGCTGTAGTACATTGTACTAACACCACTACTTGTAATCTGCAGTACGCATTGAAGGTCAAAAGTGCAGCAGACGAAGTTAACTTCTCGATGGGCTCTCTCTTTATCTTCCAATTTAGCACTGTAGCAATCGTTTTTCCGCACAATATGACTCTCGTAATTTTTTTTAAGTTGTTCCTTTTTCTCTAAATCAGCTTTCTCATATTGTGTACAAGTCTGATATTGGCCTTTTTTTGGGGGTAAAAAAGACAGATTGTAATTCGTGCAGAATATTCTTCTGTATGTTATAAGAGATTATCTCACTCGCACATCTCGATCTCGCGTGTAGTGAGATTCCTTCACAGGAAAGCTTTGGATATGATTTTTCACCATCTCTATATCAGAATCCTTTGTTTTATTGTAGGGTGCCTTTTTACCTATTTGAGCATTGCTGGCAAACAAGCCTCCTTCATATTTAAATTTGAACGCATATTCAACGACTTCTTTGCTTATACAAAGATTTTTTGTAAAAAATCCCTGCAGACTCTGCTCCTAATATTGTCATATTCAAGATAGTAGCGTTTAGAATACAGTCGCGGCTTCTTAGTACTTCCTGGAGTTGACCTTCTTCGTTCAGTTGCATGGCTCTCAACCCTGCTTAGGATGAAATCCTTTCGCCGATTGAAATCGGTTGACCAATAGTTGTCACATATCATATTTCTTGCAACATGATTTAACGTATCTGTGCATTTGAAGCGACAGTTAGAACAATCAATGGGATTAGGAGCCTTAGTCTCTAATTTTTGGCGTTTTTTAATATTCTTCTTTCATTTACTCGTATCACATTTTTTCCAGCGTGTTCTAGATGTCAGATCTTCCGGTAAAGTATTATGTAAATTACCATTTTTCTCTACAATATCTGAAACAAAAATAAGGGTAACGAGTTAGAACTTACTTCATGATATTATTTAGAAAAACAAAACGTCAAAATTAGATAATAAAAAAATATACCTTCTTCTGAAGAACTGTCTGATCCTGGCACATAATTTTTGTCTTTTATCGAGCAATCGGAATCGTCCAAAATTGCTGCCAAGTCATTACGTACACGCTCTTGTTCGGGCTCTAGATTGGATAATGCTGTTTTCTCTATATTAGTAGAGCATTCTTTCGAGGTACTGGGCTTATTATGTGAGTTATTTACCGGCATTTTGTCTTCTAACAAAGGAAATGAATAACAATGTTGAATGTAAACATCTCATTTGATAATAATACACTTACAATTATTAGGTTCAAACACCATTTTCCACATACGAAAATATATTTTTAAATTAATATAACTACTAAAAAATCTCAAATGTTTCACACTCCGACAATAAGTGCACGCAACAGCTCAAATTTTTAGGTAATGTTTATACAAAAACTTTAGACAAATCCGAAAAGCTGATACAGAATCACGTGTGTTTTTCCAAATTTTATACTGCCTAAATAAACTAAGTGCCAATCATTTTACTGAATGTGATGAAGATTGTTTATTTTGCCGAAAACAGTACAGCGAAAACCATATATCTGGCAGATGTCTTAGTTCCGCATGATAAAAATATATAAAAAAATTTCTTACAGCAAAAACAAGCTAACTGACTTTTGTCTTGTTTTGGTAGAACTAGAAGGTTTCAAATGATGAAATACTTTTCTATTTTGAGATCCAACTGTACTTATCTCGTTTTAGCCGACTAAATGTTGTAAAAATGGAGTTTGGTTTTTTGGACCACTTATTTTGCCTACCTTAACAGTTTGTTTGGAGTTGTCAGGTTTTGTCAGTATGTTTTTCGAACATTTTTTAATCCAATGGAGTACTTAACTCCGAATTGAGTAAAAGTGGAGTTACCTTGTTTTGGCAGTAACCTGCCGATAACATTTCATTAATCGTCAAAATGTCTCTATTTGCTACTATTGCCCACGCGTATTTCATGATATTTTTATTTGAATATATCAGCAACAATTAAGAATATCGCAAAATCAAGATGAACGTCTTGAAGTGTGAACATTTTACTTTCGAAATTGGATCATGCCTGTCGCATTCAGGCCTGCCGGAAAATTGCGTAATAAAAAATTCAAATGGCCACAGATCGAAAACTATATATCGGATAGTGTGCCTGCTTTTTGCATATATAATGTTTATATTAAAAACTAATACTGGCTTGAGGACCTACGCTGCAACTCAAAAAATAACTGAGTTATGAATTTTTGAAAAAACTGTACTTTGGCCGGTTTTTCCCGATTTTCTCCTAAACTAATGGTCCGATCGAGTTGTTCGACCTCTCATTTTTTTCGTGTTTTTATTCTTTATAATTTTTTTTGATGCCATTACGATTACCCTAGCAGTTTTAATTTTATGAGCGAAAAACTAAAAAAAAGAGATGTTTTGCATTGAATTGTTAATAATAAAGTTATGAATAATAAAGTCGAGTGGAAAACATCTCACTATATGATATAAAGCTATTCTCCAAACAATAACGCAGCTGGTGCTCTAACAACACTTTTTGCATGAAAAAATCTCTGTAGCTTGGTCTAAACGAGTTTACGTAAAATTGGGGTATGAGCGAGTGGACAATATTTTGAATTATAGTTATATCATAAGCTCTATGTTGAAGCTGTTTGACATCTGGACTATTTATTTTAATATCCTACTTTCGAGCAAATCAAATCGATTTAAGACATCCTGTAGTTGAAATCATCAATCGTATATTTTCTTTTCGAATTGCAATTAAACAACGCCCTAAAGAGCAATGTCTTATAAGCTGGTCAGCAAGACAATTTTCATTTTAAAAAGCAGTTATTGCGTTTATCTGCGCGCAGCCTTTGCCGTTATTTTAATGATACTATAAATAAAATCCAATCGTGAGTCGCTGAATGGTAAAACGTACGCCTTTCTTAGTGGGAATAATAAAATTTAAGTACGTATGTACTTTCTTACGGAATCAGTTCACTTCCACGAATCAATTTCTCACTACTGCGAATCAATTCTGACTATGATAAACATAGAAATTATTCAATAAATAAATTTACTTTGTAATAGTCATTTCATAGTATTACATGAAGAGTACTCCGGGGGTTTTGAAAATTTCATAGATTTGGATATGCTCTTTCCGAATTTCCACTTTGCCACCTCGTATCCATGCCGCTCGTGTCGCCATATTGAAAAAATGGCGCATTATTACAGTTTTCCGATTCATTTTACCATGAAAAAATGTATATACAAAATTAAACTAAAAAAATGTATAAGAATTTATCGAATAATAATTTGTTTTGGTGAAATCAATAGTTTTTGGCGTACGAGCACCGCAAAGTGTACTTCAACATGAACTTCGACTGAAAAACTCATTTCCATACCTCGTTGAGGTATAGTAAACGAGTAAGTTTCTCCAGTGGGCCTAATCCACGTGTAGCCCACAGTACCTTAATTTGGCCATAGCGTCTTTAGTCTATGATTTAGCGCAATTTGCTACGCTTTGATGTTCTTGATGGACCGACTATCGATCGAAACGTCACAGACCGAAATTATTTCCGCATTATCCTCGATGTAATTATTAGATTCCTCGTTATCTTCTTCGTTTTCAATCTCATCACACGTTCTATCTAAAACACTCCGTTTCCTCATCGCTATCATGTGATGGAACAATTCTTACATATATTGGAGCATTTTAAAACAGCTTTTTTCTACAACTGCGTATTTCTCATAGCTTACTTTTCAAAACCATATATTGCTCACTCTGTCAGAAATATTATTTTCCTACGATCACTACCCAAAGTAGGCTTTTTCACACTCAAATCTAACCGCAAAGTTGACGTTTTCTGTGATCTGTCATAATTTGACATCATTTCCGCTCTAGAGCGTACTTTTCCGCTCACATGTTTTCATTTACAATAAACTAAAGAAAAATAATAGGTATATTAATAGTACATTATACACCAAGCGACTAAAGTGACCTATTTAATCCCGCGGATGAGACCCATTTAATCCCCGAGGGAGTCAATCCATATACATTTTTAATAAAAATAAATACTACTTAGGATGGACTTTTACGAAACTTGGCTGGGCATCGAGGATGCGCATTTATGAAATGAATCTTGGCTGGGCATCGAGGACGGACTTCCATTTTTTTGTAGTAAGTCAAAGTGCGCCAATAAGAAAAATAGCGTAAAGTATTCGTGGATAACTGGTCTTTCAAACGCGCGCGATTTTTCGAGTACGACGGCGCAGTGTTATAAGACCTTACAGATTAGACCGATTCAAACGTCATTTTAATTATTATTTTCTATCTTATAAACCCATCCAAAACACCTATGTTATAGTTGTAGTTAATATTTAAAAATATTCAAAGTGTATAAAAAATTACTCCCAATATTTTTCGAACCTCAATTTGTTTAACCTTGTAAATGTCATCTTAATGTCGTTTACGGCTTTTGTAAGTTTTAAATTGTCATTAGTTGCTTTTACGCTGTTTTTGATAGATTAAGTTATTTTTCTTCTCGAAACCTTGACTCAAAACATCAAATTGCAGAAGGTTGTGGACACAGGACACGCGTGAGACACCATTGAAGCTTCTGGAGTTTGAAATTTGTAGAATGTTTGTGTTAATAAGTGATATCATGAGCCAGCTTCCGCTGATCGAGCATCTAGAAGGGCACGAGAACTATGGTACGTGGAAATTCGCGGTACAGAGTTATTTAGAACACGAAAAGCTTTGGGACGCGGTAAAAAGCTTCTTCATGTTTTTTTTTAATTATTTGTCTAAAAATAAGGTGATCGTAGAGAAAATCTTGTGTGCAATTCGAGCAGAAAGTGCGTTGCCCCTTTCGGCAAATTGCCCGCGCTCCGCTACGCGTCGTGCGGGCAACTCTCTGCCTCAAGCGGCAAAGTATCACTTTCCGCTCTTAATACACAAATAGCTATTCTCACGGCACTTTGCCTACATAAACATTTATATGGAAAATCTAGTAGGGGATCCTCGATGCCCAGCCAATTTCAGAAACTTATACTCGAGGCCCAGCCGTTTTCGGAGGGTGGTCCTCGATACTTAGACTTTTTCTACAAAACTATTTTCTTGTATTCTTTAAATTTGTGCAGTTGTAGAACAAGTATGGTGTGCAACATGTGGGAAAAGTACTTTTCTCACTCGTGTGTTTACGGCACTCGCCTTTGGCTCGTGCCACAAACTTCCACACTCGTGAGAAAAGTTGAACTTTTCCCACTTGTTGCACAATATACTATTCTGCATCCACGGGCTTTTTGCTTTTGTCAGAATTAAGTTATAGCCAGGAATCTGGAGCAAGGGGCTCGAGCGTCGTAGCAGGAGCTAGCCTATTCTTGTTTCTGTGCCATCTCTATTTCTTTGCATTTGGTTGATTCCCATACGACTTCAGTACCTGGTAATAGTTTCGGAACGATTGTTAATGTGCTGTTGCTTCTGTTGGTGGTAGCGATGTAATATTGAGTTTACTTTTATATGCTGATCTTGTGAAGCATGGATATCTATGGTCATTCAAATACAATATACTTTTCACATCACTATAAATGTATAATTCAAGAAGAAAGCGTTCTCCAGCTGATCTCTGGATCAGTGTTTGGTTTTTCAAACAGTTGGATAACATCGCTTAAATTTGGACTCATTTGGAGTACATTTTTAAATATCATTTTTACTTGATTGTATCACGGCCACTAAAGGCATTCAAGGATAAAATATGATCTGCGGCTGTTTTTTCTAGGATACTTGGAGTTGAATTTATTTGTTGTGAAATTTCTTCTTTTTCTGTTTTCAGAATATACATGTTTGAACTCGTAGATAAAGCTGTCAGAAAAATAAGATCTACATTCTCACCGACAGCTACAACGGAATCGAATGGATAAAATATTTATCGCGGTATTTATTATTATACTATCCGCAACCTCTGTGGCTAATTTGACCATGCTATTCTCAGATTCAAATTTAGATTTGAACATCTTATTGTAGCGGTTCTTGTTTGCAGTTTTTATATAAAATGCATTTCGAAGTATGCCAAAACTAGTGATTTTACAAAAAAGTTATTATCATTATTATAAATTGTAACAAATTCTCTTAAGTTTAAATTTGAACTACATTTTTTTATTAATTACCCATGTTCAAAACTTCAACTATTTTGTTAGGGAATTAGGAGTGAATATTATCCTACTATTTAAGTAACACTGACGTCTTCAAGGCTCTTGATATTAGAACTACGGTCTTTCAGACCTCAAGCTTGATATATTCGGCGTAAGTGGTATTCCAATGAACCATATACAATTTTAGAATGTTTCTATAACTTCGGGTGTTCCCTAAGGGTACCATTTAGGTTCATTTTTATTCTTCAGGGATAAAACCACCTGATTCAGTAATAACAATGCTTTGATATCCACAGATAACTTGTTCCACAATGAAAATAAAAATTCTGAAATTATAATGATATTGTAATTAGAAACAAATCACATGTCTGGACTTTTTTGATTTCAATAAATGTCCATTACAGAAAAGGGATGATGTTTTCAAGTTTTCAGTAATTTCAAGTGCTCCTTGAATGTACAACTTAGGTTCTTTTTTTTTCAATGAAAAAACCTCTTTCTTCAGTGATAACAGTGCCTTATGTTTCTGACTTCGAATCGTTTTTGTTGGACTGTATTGAAATGCCTTTTGTTAATTTTAACTCCTTGTATTCTATATTTTCTTTTTATATTGTTAAAAGAAATTGACGATTTTTTGAAAGAAATGGATTATTTTATTATTATTGACAGTGACAGTTAAACAATTTCTTATATATCATTGAAACAAAAAACTTATTTTATGAAATTAAATAAACAGAAATCAACATCGACGTACTTTTCATCTATACATTATTGGTAGACTAATCAGTGTGACGTTAATAAAATTGCACCAATTAAAAGAAGACGTCTACCTATGGCGTCAACATGCCGCCCGCCTTGATATGTACTATATAATACATTCAAACAAGAATTGAAGAATTGCAAATTATAAAATAAATACATAAGTCTATTTATACTTCAGCCTCTATCGGAAGCACACAGAGCCTGGACACAGCTCTTTTAAGTTCCTTTCCATTGAGCATTCTTAGGCTAACGACTCGGACCACTGAATCAGTTCCTGGATGAAGTTCTGTAATTCGGGCCAAGCTCCACTGGAGAGGAGGTGCATCTGCATCTCTTATCAACACCAAGTCTCCAACCTTCATTAACTTGGTGGCATTTTCTTTCCACTTCGTCCGAGACTGCAACTCGGCAATGTATTCCACAAGCCATCTCTTCCAAAATGACTGTAATACTTGTTGCTGCTGCTTATAATAAGTCAAACGATTTATTGGCTTTTCTAAGTAATTTGGTTCAGGTATAGCTGTAATAAGTCTGCCAACCAAAAAATGAGCAGGAGTAAGGGGAGTAAGGTCTAAAGGACTGGAAGAAAGTGGAGTAAGGGGACGGGAATTTAGTATTCCTTCAATTTGTATCAAAACAGTTAAAAAATCTTCGTATGGTAATTGTAAGTTACCAACGACTCTTTTAATGTGACCTTTAGCGCTTTTTACGCCGGCTTCCCAAATACCCCCAAAATTTGGAGAGTAAGGTGGACTAAAATGCCACGTTATACCATCTTCTGCCATATTCTGCAAAATTGTTTTCGAGGAATTTTCAAGAAATTCATATAGTTTACTTAATTCAGTGCATGCCCCAACGAAATTAGACCCATTATCAGAATAAATATTTTTGGGTTTGCCCCTTCTGGCAATAAATCTTTTTAATGTGGCAAAAAATGCTTCTGTAGACAACCCTGTTACTAAATCGAGGTGTATTGCTTCAATCGACATACATATAAAAACGCAGATATAAGATTTAATAAGCTTAGCACCCCTCAGTTTTCTGTCTTTTATAAGGATTGGGCCCGCATAGTCAATGCCTACATCAGAGAATGGAAAGCTTTGTGTAATACGACATTCAGGTAAGTTACCCATTTGCGGTTGTTTAAAAGTAGGCCTAACCTTAAAACATTTTATCCATGAATGTACAATTTTTCTTGAAATACTACGACCTGACATAGGCCAGTAACTTTCTCGAATGGAGGCCAGTAACTGCTGGGGACCACAATGGCATAGTCTTTCATGTTCGTAACTTAGTATTAAACGTGTCAACTTATGACTTCCCCCTAAAATAATTGGGTACTTTTTATCATATAAAAATTGGCTAGAGTTTCTTAGTCTTCCCCCTACTCTAATAATACTGTTATTATCTATAAATGGTTGTAAACATAGTCAACTACTTCTTTTAGGAATAGCCTTATTATTTTGTAAATTTACATATTCTAAAGGAAATGATTCCTGTTGAGCCAACCTGATTAATGACTTGAGCGCTTTATTTAACTCTAGCACTGTCAAAGCTCCATGCTGTATACAAGGACGTATTCTCAAATTATTATAAAATCTAAAACAATAAGCTATTACTCTTTTTAATTTATTCAATGATGAATATCTACTGAATATTTCAAAATCTTCCTGAGTTGTTACATTACTAACCATTCTTCGTTCTGGAAGTTCTTGAGTAACATAATCAATTGTTGATTTTAGCCATTCGGCCTGATCACTTAATAGCCACTGTGGACCGTGCCACCACAATTCGGATTCAATAATTTCATCAACTGTTATACCTCGAGTTAACAAGTCAGCGGGATTATCATTGGAGCGAATATGTTGCCACTCTTTCGGTTCGGTTAAATTTTGAATGTTACCTACCCGATTAGCGATAAATGACTTCCAAGATCTAGCTGAAGACTTTATCCAGCCCAAAGCAATAGTGGAGTCACTCCAATAATATTTGCGTTGTATAGGTAAACAAATAGAATCTAAAACTGTTTTACTCAAAGAGGAGAGAAGGTCAGCGGCACATAACTCTAATCTAGGTAAAGTCACTTGCTTGATAGGTGCTACTCTAGTTTTGGCAGTTAATAACTGAGAACAAATATTACCTTCCTCGTCAATGCTCCTTAAATATATGCATGCACCATAAGTGCTTTCAGACGAATCTGCAAAACCATGAAATTCTATCATGCGTTTTTCATGTGCAAGTGTATAACGAGGAATTGTTAACATTTCTAACATTTTTAAATCTTTTCGAAAATTAAGCGAGTCGCAATAAATTTTTTGAGGAACTGCCTCATCCCAAGTAAGGCCTGCTTGCCATAATTGTTGTAAAATTATTTTTGATCTTATGGTTATTGGAGAGAGTAAACCTAGCGGATCAAATATTTGTGAAGAAATTGACAATATTATTCTTTTCGTAACAATGTTAGGAGAAGCCAAATTAATATTATATTGTATTGTGTCACTAGTTGAATTCCAATATACCCCTAACGTTTTATTACTTTGATCGTCCATTAAATACAATCTACTAACCTCGGAATGTTCGTCTACATTAAAATCTTTTAATCGATCACTCTTGTTTGTCAACCACTTTCTTAAAATGAAGCCTGCAGACTGCAAAATGTGAGACACCTCCTTTTGTATTGATAGTAACTCATCTACAGAATCACAACCTGTTAGTAGGTCGTCCATGTAAAAATCGTCCTTTATCACCTTTGCAGTCCTAGGATATTCGGATTGATTATCGTTAGCTAATTGAATTAGACAACGCGTGGCGTACCATATGTTACGGTGTTTAATTGAAAACAATTTAATTCGTCATTAGGATTTTCTCTCCAAAATATTCTTTGCAATGAACGTTGCTCGCTATCTAATAAAATCTGTCTATACATCTTTGAAATATCTGCACTCATGACATAGGGATAATATCTAAATCTCAGTAAAATAGCAAATAAATCTGACTGGACCGTAGGTCCAACATACTGTGCATCATTCAAGGAAATGCCACTAGTAGTTTTTGAACTAGCGTCAAAAACCACTCGACACTTAGTTGTTAATGAACACTCACGAATTATCGCATGGTGAGGCATATAAAAATTTAAATTTTCTTTAGTCTCATTTTTATCTATTTTTGTCATATGCTTTAAAGCTTCATATTCGCGCATAAACTCAACATAATGAGTTTTTAAAGTGTCATTTTTACTTAATTTTTTCTCTAAAGAATAGAATCGTTTTAGCGCTGTTTTTCGCGAGTCACCTAAATAATTAATATTGTTATTGAAAGGCATTTTTACCACAAAACGTCCTTCCGAGTTCCGACACGTATTTTTCAAAAATTCATCTTCACACATTTGTTCCGTTTTATTTAAAACCGGCACATTTTCATAATTTTCTATTTGCCAAAATTTACTTAATTGATCACTTATGGTTTTTTCAAAATTATCAGATAATATAGTTGAATGACCGGAAATTGCATAATAATTTTGATTTTGCAACATTGTATTCCCTGAAATAACCCATCCTAACAAAGTTTTCTGTAAAACTGGCATATTTTTGCCTAGACTCAATTGCCCCACTGAAAGTAACTGCCAAAAAATGCTACTACCCAGCAAAATATCAACTTCTCTACTTTTATAAAATTCAGAATCAGCCAGCTGTATATTTTGTGGTATTTCAAATACAGATTTATCAATATTAAAAGTAGGCAATTTTTCTGTAATTTTTTTTATTATTAAGCAGGATACTTCAGTTTTGTAATTTGAGTTTATGGAACTTATTTCAATTGTGGTTTTATATTTAATTGTGGATGTTGCCTTTCCTACACCTTTAATTGTTACACTGAAATTTGATTTATCAAGTTTCAGTTTTTGACATAATGCTTCAGTGATGAAACAACACTGCGACCCATTATCCAGTAAAACTCTTGCTGGATAATATTGACCATATTTGTTTTTAACTTGTGCCATGGCTGTAGCTAGCAGAACTTCTGCATGTCTACAATACTCTCTAGTGTGAGACACTACCGTATGCTGAGTTTCAATTGTATTATTTTCATTGTTAGCAAAGTTATTATTAATTGTAGCTTGCACTTCATTGTGGTCCATATGTATTAAGGTGTTATGTTTTTGAAAACATTTTTTACATCCCGAGTAGGTGCAATTCTTTGATAAATGACCTGGCCTCATACAATTTAAACACAATTTCTTCTCATACAATCTTTGACCTCGTTCTGTTAGTGGAATCTTTAACAATTCATCAGATTCATAGACCGTATGATTGCTTTTACAAAAATAGCACTTTGGCTTACTCGTACTTACATGTGAGGTAGAAATATTCCTTGTAGGACGCTTATTACGGAATTTATTTTATGTTTTTATCTCAACTTCAGCAACTGTTCTAATTTTTTCAACAAACCCAATCTATTAATTAAAAATTCTTCCATATCACTCATATTTGGTTTTTCACCTTTAATTGCATAAGACTCCCACTCTTTTTGTGTCTCTTCATCAAACTTAGTTGTTAAAATATAAATAAGCATCGTATCAACCGATGGCTCTTGAAAACTTTCCAGAGCTCTTAAATTCTTTATTGTATTTAAATAGAGATCTCTTAAACCTTTATGATCATGCTTTATCATTGCCGATTGCTCAAAAATTGCTTTTAAATGATTAAAAATAATTAAATTGTTATTTTCATAGTATTGACATAGCAATTTCCAAGCAATATCATAATTTGCCTCTGTTTTTTGAATACCCATTAATAAATCTTTTGCTTCACCCTCTAAAGACATTTTTAAATAATGAACTTTATCTATATTGCTCAAATGGGTTTTGTTGTGTACCATATCGAGGAAGATATCTCGAAACTCTAACCAGTTATTTATATGGCCATTGAAAACAGGCAACCTTATTGTTGGAAAACGAATATCGTGCATTGAAACCAATGGGCGTACTGTATTGTTAATTATTTGGTTGTCTACATTTGCTTGTGTCTCAAGCCCTTGAACCTCCTGTATTTGACTCACTTGTATATGAGCCCCTTGTATATTATTAGTCCCTTGTAGTTGGGACCCTTGTATATTATTATTAGCCCTTTGTAATATTGATACAGATGACACTGTACTATTGATAGAGCTCTCTTTTTTATTAGAGACTTTTGCCATTTCATTAACCCTAATGATCTCTTTTAAACATCCTAGTGCCCTAAAATAAGAATCCTCAAATTCTTTTCTTTCTTTATCTTGATCTTGCAATATATTGTCATTGTTTATTAGCTTTTGCTCAATTACTGATTGAATTTCCTCAAATTCATCTAAAAGGGGGTGTGCTTTTTCTATTTTTAAGAGTATTGTACTATATAAATTACTGTCATTTAATATTAAACCCTCTCTAAACTCTAAACCTTGAATAAAATTGTTTAAACGAGTACTTTTTCCCTTAATCTGACCCCTCTTTAAATTTAATAGCTGTAATCCTTCCTCTTCCATAATTATTTCTTACAGAATTTGTGCAGAAGTATAGTTATTGATAAATATAATCAAGTATTAATTGTATCAATTGAAGGAATACTACCTTAATGGAAAACAATTCACAGGATTCGGTGGCAACCCTAAACTTCGAGCTTTCTTCTAGTTTTTGCGATTTTCGCAATTTATAGCCAATTTAATCGTCTAATAAAATTGAATCCAGCGACCAAGGACCATGTTTCTGACTTCGAATCGTTTTTGTTGGACTGTATTAAAATGCCTTTTGTTAATTTTAACTTCTTGTATTCTATATTTTCTTTTTATATTGTTAAAAGAAATTGACGATTTTTTGGAAGAAATGGATTATTTTATTATTATTGACAGTGACAGTTAAACAATTTTTTATTTATCATTGAAACAAAAAACTTATTTTATGAAATTAAATAAACAGAAATCAACATCGACGTACTTTTCATCTATACATTATTGGTAGACTAATCAGTGTGACGTTAATAAAATTGCACCAATTAAAAGAAGACGTCTACCTATGGCGTCAACACCTTATATATATCTACAGATGACTTGTTTTAGAATAGAATTGTATAACCTGTTCAATAAATTCCATTGACAGAAATGGAAAAAAGATGTTCTCTAATTTAAAAAAATGATGACAATTTAATACATATACAGCCGAGAAAGCGTTCCACAAAATTGTTTAGGATAAAATGGCATAAACCGTATGGCCAATATCTATCCAAGTATAACTATTTAAAAAAATTATGTATCATTGAAATAATGCAAAGTAGTTATAGGTTATTATTTTTTAATCCACAAGTGTATCAAACACAATTATTTCTCATATTACTACCCGTTATTCAATTATAGTAGAGACTTATAAAAGTGAAACTTATTTTTCACAAAACTTTTGCAAACACTTAAACTTTCATCGAAATTTAAAACACCAATAAACTAGATACTACAATCATTGAGATTCAATAAAGTGGCAGTTCAATATTTTAATTTTTGTGGGGCTACAGTCTTCCTTATCAAATAAATTACAGAGATTACGATAATACAAAGTGCTGGCTCGAAATTTCTTTTGTATGCAACTTTTCCTTATTACGTTTTGTCATGATTGAATCTGTACTTATAAGGAGTTGTACTCTATAAACAATTTCCACGCAGAAACATAAAAATTTGAAAATTAGGTTAATGGACAATATAAAATACAGGAAATTGAATGAGTCAGATATATCACGAAATACATTTACTGAAAGCTAGTAATCAAAGCACATTCTGAGGTTCGTGAATTTATTGTTTATTGAGGGCATTTTATTGTCTATTTTTTTAACGTGACTCTCCGAAAATAAGTATTCGTAATTTATCCTCTGGGGCAACAAGGAGCAGCATATATAGTGTGTGTATGTTCTCTCTCGTAAATTGAAAACTTGAAGATGAAAGAATCGAAAAATGTATTTCTGTTCAATGCAATACTGAAACTTTCTTTCGTTCCATGTCCTAATGGTGTTTTCAGTAACTGTTATGCGTCCCCATTCATATTTACGTGCACCATATGTGGGTCGTAGGGCGTTGTGGTAGTTTAGATTTACGATCTATGTCCTAGGACCCATATGTGGGTCGTAAAATAAAATGTTCACAATTCGGCAACGCCTCAAAATCAGCATATCTTCTGTATATAATCTTCGTCTCAATGGAAAGCTTATGTTTCTCCTGTGAGTCGAGTCAGGGGATTGACGATATCTCCAAATTTCCTGATACATCTTCTATAAAATGTGCAAAGTCCAAGGAAACTCCTAGCTTGATGTTTGTCGGTTGGTTGCGGCCATTGCTGAATGGGAGCAATTTTATCGGAATTCTCCGCCACTCCTTCATTGTTCACTATATGACCTAGATAGTTGACTAGGTTTTGGAGTAGCTGACATTTCTTCGGGTTTAATATGAGCTGGGTAGCATGGAGTCGTTTGAATACATCTTCCATATTCTTCAGGTGTTCGTGAAATGTCTTCCCCAGTACTACGAGGCATGTTTTCCAAGATAACCCTGTCAAGACATTTTCCATGAGTCTTTCAAATGTCGCGGATGCATTACAGATCCCGAATTGCATGACGTTAAATAACCATAATCCAGATCCGGTGGTCAAACCAGGATTCTCTTGGTCTACTGAGTCCATTTCTACTTGCCAATAACCATACTTCAGGTCCAAGGTGGAAAACAGTTTGCTACCGGCCAAAGTGTCTAGCGTATCGTCGATTCGAGGCAGAGGATAGCTGTTTTTCTTCGTCACGTTGTTTAGCTGGCGAAAGTTCACAAATAATCTCGTAGTTCCATCCTTTTTCTTGACGAGCACTACTGGAGACACCCATGGACTAGTAGATGGTTCAATTACTTTTTCTTCTACCATCTCTCGAATTATTCTTTCAGCTTCCTCTCTCTTCGCTCGTGGTAGTCTTCGGGGTGATTGCAATTGGCTTGGCATCACCAGTATGGATTTTGTGTATGCCGGCTGATGTTCTACCAGTCTTCCCTCCTTTTGGTACGAATAGGTCTCGATACTGCCAGATAAATGCTCTCATTTCCCAGCTACTGATAACATCTGTTCGAATCTGGCATTGAATTGTCAGTTGCCATTGTTTGGCGAATAATAGACGTCACTGGTACGCAGGATCCAATCCTGATCTCTTTATTGATGGTAATTGGGTAATCTTTCACGTTTACCAAACGTACTGGAATCTCCCTCGCCGACGCAACGAATCCTTTTCCAATTAGTACTCCTTTGTCAACCTTTGCGTCGTGGTTTCTTGTCTCCATCATAACTGGTGTACCTTCCTCCATGATTCCCTGTAGCCGCGCTACTCTCATGGTTTCGCTTCGTACAGGTGCAACGGTATCTTCCTGTGCAGCTGCCAACGCCGTGCTGCCTCCATATGGTTGAAGGAATACTTCCTCAGAACCCACTTTAATTGTTCTGTTTCTAAAGTACAATTGTAAACCAATAAGATTCATTACGTCCATTCCCAGAATCACGTCTTCTTCGATGTCGGCTACGATTACCGTATGCGTGAACTTTTTTGCACCAATTCCCAATTGGATTTATGTCTCTCCGTGAACGTTGGCAATCTCACCTGTTTTTGGAGCGATCCTGGGTCGGTGCTCTCCACTCGTAGGCGACCCGTTCTAGTTTTCCTGTGACTTAGGTTTTTGGTTTACAGGAGTCTTGGTGCGCTTACACGAACTACGAATATGCTCTAGCTCGCCACATTTCCAGCGTGAGATCTGTACTCGTCACCTTCTTCTCGGATGATCCTAGCTTTGTTATAATCCGAAGCCTTCGTTGCTGCTTCGTATTCAAGAGCAGCAGTCAATGCACTAATATTTTCGGATGGGCTAAACGAAGCGTCCTCCGTATATCTAGTTCACGTAAGCCATCAATAATGGTCTGGATGACCATACATTCCATCATGTTCTCTGGTGCTGATGGATAAGCGAACTATTCGGGCAATCTCCACTTCATACTTTTGAAGGGTTTCGACACGTTTCTGCCTTCGGTTCTTCAGCTAGGATTGGTACAAATGTTCTAGACGTTCGGGGCCATATCGCATGTCGCAACTCTTCTTCAGCTGGTCCAAGTCAGCCGTTTCTTCAAGTGATATCGTCTGAAGTACATCTAAGGTATATCCCTGAAGCACGATGGTTGAGTTTACTGTCGTTTCTATGTCGGATCAATAATTCACTCTAGCTACTGCTTCAAACTGTTTTCCGTCGAACGTTGGGGCCTTAACTCGGCCAAAACTGCCAATTTCTTCTATCTAAGGATGTGTTTCTGACTTGCAGGGTTTTATTTGTTCGATCTTCTTTTCTTCTGCTGCAGTGTCTTGTGCTCTTAAATCGGCAATATTTCTCTGTAACACCTTTTCGGATGAAATTTTATTTTCCACATCAGCAGCAATGTCATTTTTCATTAATCAGATATAGGCAGTAAGATTCTCCATGTTAGCAGAAATATTGTACTTCATGGTTGAAATCTCGTCATGTTAGCAAAAATGTCGTTCTTCATAGCAGAAATATCGTTCTTCATAGTAAAAATATCGTTCATCATAGCAGAAAAATCGTCCATTTTTAAAAAATTTACGAGATTAATGTGGAAGCCTCGTCTTTGAATAAAAATGTTTCTAGATCAAAGCCGTTCCTTTCCAGTACCACTTTGAGTCTTTCTAGTAATTAACTCTTCTTACCGGACGTTTTCAGTTCACGATTTTCCAATTCTGTTTTTAATTTCATCACTTTCAGGATAGTTAGCCTCTTGGTCATTTTCACGTAACTATGTATTTTTATTACCCCACACCTGACACCAATGTGATATTTTTCTTATTTATTTAAATACACAACGAGTGGGATACATATATATACACGCTATATCTACTTACGTAATTTATTTACAAACTTAACTATTCACTTATACTTATTTTATGTATACTGTATAAATACTTCACTACTGTTTATGTTCACGTCTATTTGTTACGAAATTAAATTGTAAACTGCCTCCTAGTTCACGGGTAGTTGCTTATATATTAAACGTTTTTCTAGTACTTTCGGCTCCCAACAAACAATCGAACTTCTTGGAAATTTTTATAAGAATGGTCACAAAGAAATGGACAGTCCTTTCAAGAAATCGGTGCGCACCCAACAAAACTTGAACTTTTATATATAGCATTAGACAGAGACTACACCAGTGTACGATTTCGTAACAATACTTTTGCAGGCAACTAGATACCTTCAACCGTACGTACTACAATATTTTTTGGCCACTATGCTTGCGACTTGTTGCATTGATTACTTGTTCAATCTGTAATACACTTCGTCGTACAAGTGATAGAATAAATGTATGGGCCATTTAAGATCTTCCTGCATCTTGGACTATTTCATAACCGTTGTGGTGTGTTCACAATTTTGATTCTATTACCAATATATATCGATTAAATAAATTAAAATGGAATAAGATAAAATTCAAATGAGAAAATTATTCATCACATCTAATTATATGCTCCGATAACTATTCAATATAGTTGGCTCACAATTAGTTTGCGAGCAACTAATTGAACTACCGAAGTAAGATATTTTGGTAGCTCTCTCTAGAATTTGGAGGGTGTTTTTCACTTATGAGGAAGTTTAATTAAATTTTCAATACATTATGAATATACATTAGCTTATTTGATAAAATTTTAGTGATGAAATTCGAGACTATGCTTTTTCATATCGTCATTGTTTCAAAAAATATTGTCAATATCCACTTAATATACAGGGTATATACAAATTGGGATGAAGATAAACTCGTTATTCTCATTATCTGGAAATAAGCTTTTTTATGCGAGCGTCAACATGGAAGATTTCATAAAAAGCTTCGCTATGTTACATAGAGAAGCGCAATTTAAGAGATACATTACAATTTCTTTCTAAAAATATTAAATCATTATTATGTGAAGATATTATCTTATCTATTACGCAATGTCAAAAAAATTCGGACCCATGCACAAATCAGTCTGAAAAAGGGTTGTAAAAAGAGTATAGAATTTCTATCCGATTTGTTTGAAATGCAGCAGGAGAATCTCACATAGAACACAGAACTGGGTGTAGCAGTCAACAGTGGGGCTGGTGGGAAATCAAACAATTTTATTATTCATCAAGCTTTCAACCCTTGTTTGGGGTCTTCCTCAGGATGACTACAAATATTATATATTTGAAAACAATACTTTACAAAATATAGTCGTACTTACTAAAATAGATTGTCAGATCGACTATACCATAAAAGTTGGAAACAATAAAAACTCCATAAACAATATATACATTTAAAAAACATTTAAAAGTAACATAAAAACCGTTACAAATAATAACATTGTACTGATTTAGAAATTATTATCGGATTAAACACACAATGATTATTACATTTTAAGATGTTAGAAATTAACTGATAAAACTCCAAATGAAAACAAATGATAACAAATGGTAAAAGTGACAATTAGCATGGAACAACACGGTGAGCACGGAACAACACAAAATGGCCTTTAACTAAAATGCAAACCAGCGAACACTACATTAACGAAGATGTTATGCATTGTTAGTGTGCTGTGTTAGGGGAAATATTTTAGGAATTTTGTTCTTATTATTCTCATACTCCAAAATGTAATTATAGATGAGACTCAGATTTTGAGTATCTGATCTAGTGTTGAGGGGTCTTTCAATTTTATTAATAAACACCATCTCCAAGAAAACCCTTTTATAGTAGTTATTTTCTCCAATTAAAACTTCAACTCCTTCGAAATCCATATCATGTTGTGATTCAATAACATGGGTCGACAGAGCGCAAGAGGGCTTTCCCAATCTGCAATCGCTTTTATGAGATGTTATTCTACCCTGCAAAAACCTCGAGGTTTGACCAATGTATGCTTTATGACAATCCTTGCAATTGATCTTATACACAACATTGGAACTTTCTAACGGTTTGACTTTAGTTTTGGTGCGGGTAAACAGGGAACCTACAGTTTTCACATTCCTCGTTGAAATCTTAACATGTGGAATGTGTTTCAAAACAGAAATAAGTTTGGGAGTCAGATCATTGATATAAGGTAAGAAAACAAATTTCATATCTGTTTCACGTATATCATCAACATTAGAACTCTTAACTATAGCCATAGGTCCATAGAGACAATCAAGGAGTATTACGCACATCTTGGTACCGTAAACCCATGGCAAGTAATATATTTCTTAATTAGTATTCCAATCACACCATGCAAATGAAAGTTAATTTAATTCATACTATGAAAAGCCGCGTATGCCAATTGTCTCATCCTCAATGCAGAAATGGTGATTTGAAAATGCTTTACAATATATTTATTGATAATTCTTATCCTTCTAAACCTCTCAACAACATTATTTTCAGTTCTTCTTCTCCAATCCAACGTCGGTTGGCTATCAGAATTACAATGGTAATAAAAGAATTAAAATCTCTCTTTGTTATAGGGAAACATAAATTAGTATTTTTTTTTAAAAAAAGGAATTTTTGGCAACCACAGGAGAAGAGATTTATTCATTTGAACAAAGTTTAGGCAGTTGAATTTGAAACTCCCACGAGACAACATCGTAATAAAAAATCAAATTTTTTTGAGAATTTAATAGATATCGTATAACTATTCAATCAGGTCATAAACCCATACATTATAAAGCCAGTACGTGCATAATTCGTAGAAGAATTGCAACGTATCAAGTGTAAGTGGTTCCAGTTTCTAGATCATATATTTAGAAAGTTTTGCAGAATTCTAAATACATTATGAATACGTACGAGTTATCCTGTCCTATTTGGTGAGTTCACTCCAGTTTAAAATTATTTCTCGAGAATTAACAGGCCTTTTTAAATACATTTCGAAAATAGATGCATCTTTATCATTATTTGAGCTAAACCAAAGTGAAAAATTTTTGAATAGACAATTTGAACAAAAAAGAGATTCATGGGTAACTCACGCAAAATAAAGGGCTACTAAAACAGAGTGGCAACCGCGGACATCCATGTTTCTGGCTCATTTTCCTCTTCAGCACGGTATAACCAAATAAGCATGTGAAATTTGGGAGCAAAGATGTTAATCGAAACATGGGAAAACACAAAACAACGGATTTCAGCAGGGAAACCAAACGCTCATTTGTGCCTTCAATTGGAAGATCCCGAGTTTTCAGAACAACAACCAAGATCGACACGGCAAATGAGCCAGAAACATGCATGTCCGCGGTTACCACTCTGTTTTAGTAGCCCTTCTTTGTTATTACTATGGGTCGGAAGGTTCGTGGCGGTGGGGCTATATGCGCCTCTGTGTCGATTTTGGTTGTTGTCCTGAAAACTCGGGATCTTCCAATTGAAGGCGTTTGGTTTCCCTGCTGAAATCCGTTGTTTTGTGTTTTTCCATGTTTCGATTAACATCACTGCTCCCAAATTTCACATCCTTATTTAGTTATATCGTGCTGAAGAGGCAAATGAGCCAGAAACATGCATGTCCACTCTGTTTTAGTAGCCCTTTATTTTGCGTGAATTACCCATGAATCTCTTTGTTGTTGTTGTTAACATATCACGCGATATTCCTACATCTTCTTTATATATATATATATATATATATATATATATATATATATACAGAACAGAAGAACTGGGTTCACGGGTTGAACCGCGTTGGAAATTTAGAATTTCTCGACGTTTCGGCTTCCACTTTGAAGCCAGTATCAAGAGGGGGGAGGTTAGGTTATTCGTTCATTAATCTAGGAAGTGATCCGTTTCCAGGTTGATGGCAATCTCTGGCTGTCGTCCCTGGTATTTAAACAGTTTGGACGTTTTTCTATTTCGATAGCTTCTCGAATTATTCTGGACTTGAAGGAGTGAGTTATGGCGATAGTTATAGAAATTGATTGTGTGCCCTGTTTGGACACGATGTTGAGCCAAGGTGGAAGAAGGATCGGAATTTCTGACAGACAATGAGTGATCTTTTGTACTAACTGAGATACGTTGGTTGGTCTGACCTATGTAGGTGCGGGGACAATCTAAGCAAGGGATTTCATATACTCCATGCTGTTTATTGGGAATTTTATCCTTGACAGATCTGATTAAGTGGGAGATTTTTTGTTGGGGTTTGAAGATTGTTCGAATACCGTGGTGTTTGAAGATTTTACAGATTCTGTCTGTCACTGCTTTTATGTAAGGAAGGGATATTTTTAATTGACTGTCTAAATCGATGGTGGAAGTTGATGAAGTGGGAGTTGAAAATTTCTGAATGCTCCTGTTGATTTACGATTCTTTGTAACCATTTCGAATTAGAGTTTGTTTAAGGAAATTGATTTCTGATGGTCGATTGGATTCGTTAGATAGAGATATAGATCGGGATACAAGCGTGTTGATGACAGAATTAAGTTGGGCCAGATGGTGATCGGAATGGGCATTGAGAAAACGGTTGGTGTGAGTGGGTTTCCGATAGATGGAGTGTGAGAAACCATTTGGTTAAATGGTAGAGATTAGTTATCTTCCACTTCCATCGTGAATTGTATACAAGGATGTACACTATTCAGATGTAGTAGGAAGGAGTTCAAAGTATCTCTTCCATGGGGCCAAATGACGAGAGTGTCATCAACATATCGTAACCAACAGCTTGGTCGGAGGGGAGAGGAGGATAGTACCGAATTTTCGAAGTGTTCCATGAAAATGTTGGCCTTAACCGGAGAGATAGGGTATCCCATAGGGGCACCTTTCAGTTGTCTGTAGAAGTTACCTTGGAATATGAAGTAGGTGTTGGACAAACAGTGTTTGATTAAGGAAAGACAATCTGAGGGGATGTGGTATTTAGTATCTAAGATAGACAAAGTTTCATCGATATGGATGTTGGTAAATAAGGAGACAATGTCAAAGCTGACAAGGATATCTGTGGAAGAAATATCAAATCCTTTGTGTGGGTCAATGAAATGGCGAGAATTTTTGACATAGAATTGGGACCGTTCAGCTATTGGTTGAAGGGTTTCAGCTAGATGTTTAGCCAAGAGTTGGGTGGGACAGTTAAATGCACTGACAATGGGTCGTAGTGGGATATTGGGTTTGTAAATTTTTGGAAGACCGTATGTTCGACGAATACGGGATGATTTTTCTCGTGGAATGAGCTTCGCTTTTATGTCGGAGGGAAGTTGGGACTTATTGATGCAAGTTTTTGTTATTTTTTCCAGATATGTGATAGGGTCATTAGGGACGATTTTATAGTCGGAAGTGTTGAGAAGATTATTCAGATAAGAAGAGGTATTGAGAACGACAGTGGCATTGCCTTTATCTGCTGGGAGGACCACTATATTTGGGTTATGAATATCTTTGAGAGCCTGTCTTTCTTTGAAGGTGAGGTTAGAAGGAGGAGGTTTTGATGTTCGGAGGACCTGGGCAACATTTTACCTAATAATTTCGGGCCTGCAACAATAGTTCCCTTTTATGTAATTCTTTCCAAGCGTAAACTCTTCCATATACCTAAAATATTATTATATTGGTTGATATTACCTTCGTGAGAATTGATATTTTCCTGTAGACCTCAGTTATAAATCAGTCTAATTTTATAAACAAAATATCCTTACACATAAATTTTACAAACTTCTTCTACTTCTTCTTCTTCTGACTCGAGATGGACCTGGCTGAGACTCCTCAGAATCTATAACAAACAAAAATTGTAATGTTATAATTTCACATAATTTGTATTTTTCCTATTTCTTTACAATGAAATATAATTTACCTAAAACAGTTTCTCTGGGTCCTTCTGTAACTGTGCTGCTTCACGGTAAGTTTGAGCCTGCAACCTGATCACTATCCAAATTAAATTCTAAAAAATGTATATTTAGGTGTATTTGAATTAAAGTATAACAATATAAAAAGTTCAGAAACGTGAACATTATTTCAATCAAACAATTTATTTCATGCCTGGCAAAATGATGATGAAAAATTCTATAGAATTTGTAGAAATGTTCTGGATGCAAATCCTCAAGTTTCTTGTTTCCTTCTGGAGATACAGATGTTGATTATCTGCGAAAGACAAATTTGAAAGATATCTTCCAAGTAGAAAACTACTTCTTACCGGTTGATACAAATAACGAAGTCGCATAACATAGATACATAATTGAATCTTGCTTGCACAAAACCACGAACAAAGATTAATCACAAAATAATACTATCTCCAATTACATAAATATAGCGCTAAAAAGTAACGAGTAAATTTATTCGAGGTTAAGATTATCTATGGTAATAATTCAAAAGACAACAAATAACAGTTTAGCAGTGACAGACGGGGGCGATGAGGAGGAGAGACGACCGCAGCCCCAAGTGCGAGGAGTTTAAAACAAAACACAAATTGGCGAAAGCTATTACAGTTCATGTTCTATTTCCGACATATATACTTTTTTTATGTTGTGCACGAACCCACTTTCTCATTTCTCAGATGGCAGGCTTTTTGGGGTGAAACACAATTCTACTTATTTAGGGCGTAGAATTTCCCATAATTTACGATCGGCGTCATTACAGCTTAAGGTATCTAATGGTAATACACTTAGTTCATTAGCCAACCGACTGAGATTATTGTTATTTACGATTCTATTTCTAACCATGTTTCTAAAAAAATGCTTATTATGTGTGGTCATAGACAAATAGACATCCCGATGATCCGTAATATCATGGTCATAGATACCTGTAGAAATATCATCAGGGTGTATATTTGTATCAACATTATCATTTGGAAATGTAAAATCAATTATATAGCCAATCGATATAAATATTGTGAAGAAAGCTTTGACATTGGGGAAGAGATATTTAGCTAAGCCGATCACCAAATTACGAATAAACCCTTAGCTACATTAAATAATTTTAACTAGCTTCCACTCAATTGAGTTAATGCACCAAATTTAAATAATATAAATAAATAACACAATCTGAATATTTTTATAAAACCATAAAGCCAGTGTATATTTTTCAGCAACAAATAATAAAATATAATTTCTGAAATGTTTCTACTTTGGTGCAGATTATTTACATATTTTATTAGGGGGATTAAAACATTCCTTTCCTTTATTGAATATTTTTTCAGTATGTGTACGCCCATGAACAAACGCAAAATGGTGTCTAAAATGTATAATCACTTACCTGTAGAATGTTTTGGTTTGGTTTGGTTTGCACCGGTACTGTCCACTTTGTGGCACAATATGCACTTTTCTTCACCAAGTACCTTACAAACAATTCTAAATCAGAAAAAAACTAAGAAAATTACGAGACAGGAAAAAACCTTCCGCGATAACATCCTAACGTCTTTATACTGTATTGGCAATACGGTCGGCAAATAGTGTAAGTTTTGTTTATCATTGTATAGCAAGGTTGTTACGATAATTTTTTCTTGATAAATCTATATATTCGTTTAATTTTTTACTAGCTTGCTTGACTTAGCACATATGTCTTTTTGCATCATGAACAATTTAACTTTTAAATATGAACTAATTAGATAATTTTGTGATTGTTTTGTCCGAGTAAATAAACACAAATGGACTATTTTACATAGACTATTGTTCACCAATCTCCTCCAAATATTATAAACGCTTTACTATTCTTTTCCAAGGTTTTTACAATGTTTTGGTCTCATTTTCGAGATAAATTCTGAGTATCCAAGCAAAAATATTGAAGATTTCCTTTAAAAAATCTGCATAATTTACAATATTCCACAAAAGTTTAGTACACAATAATTTGGTACTACATTCAAGCGTTGTATGTTGTACCAGTAAATTGTATAACTGATACCAAAATAGTGAAATATATATGTACAGGGTTCATTCATTTAATTTTTGGGTAATGCATTTGTATTATTGACTCAATGGTGTTATTGATTAGGTATTGTAGGCTTCTAACGTTTTCTCATCAGAACATTTCCATTTTCTACCAGTACACATAATATAAATTGTGAACTATCAACTCCTTGGCACTAATTGACTGACTTTTTTTACAGAATCACATTTCTTCGACCAAATTAAGATGGCATAGAGAAGTCCACCCACAAAGAATGCTCTACAAATGACTCCGAATCTACCGAAGGAGGTCATGTGTAACATGGACAACACCATGATACCAAGACCACCTACATTGCCACCTGGACCTTCAGCACCAACGTTCGGTATCAAACCTTCAAAAAATAAGGATGAGAGTCAAGGAAATTACCAAGGCAGTATTAGAAGTAAAACAAGTCACACTTCAGAAGGTAAGATTATTCACATGTTACAGTTGGATTAGAGTCCTAAAATAACTGAACGTTAATACTCAAGCAGACCGCGTGGTTCCGGTTTCATCATGCTACAGTCCTCTCGTATTCGCTTCCGTTGTGGCATTTTGTCCTTAGATCATTTTCAAATTGCAATTTGTTCATCTGAGAGTATCATCAGGATCACGATCGTAAATGGTTTCTTTTTCAAAGCCACTTTCAGTAGCTCACAGTATATTCATATACTGTATTCTACGCTGCACAATTCTGTAATCATGTCATTAATATTTCTGAATGTTATTCATTAGTCTTTCAAATTTGCAGCTCCCTTAAACGTATTGATTAATCCTTATATTATTCCATATCATACGGAAATTATGTTTCAAAATTTCACATATATTCTGATAGCTCTTGTCCTTTGGTATCGCTGTGTAATACATATGCCATCGTGTTTTGTGAGCTCGTTCAATCAGAATTGATTCCATATAGTCAGCTAAAAGTACTGCGACGTGTTTATCCTTTTCTCTGCTCGGTTTCGGAGGTAGTATAGGTAGCAGCCTCTTGCCCTACCTCTTACAGCCTCGGTACGTCACTTCTGACACCTTTGAAACCTTACACTTCTCTCGGGCGCCAAATTTTTAACGTGGTTGTGTCTACGGCCCCTCGACTTCACTCGTCGAGAGTTCCAGGTAGCCTCGGATGGAGATATGGTATATTCCAGGGGTCTACTGTCGTCATAATCCGGGTGGTTTTTGCTAAATAAAACAAACGTTCTCGCTAGTCCTGAAATAAAAGTTATGCTCTTGGTCCACACTACGGGAAGCTAAAATTCGTGCAGCCAAATAACTACTCTACTGTGGGTAGGTGCTAATCTATAGTAGGTCAATAAAACACAAAGGTTCGGTTAGGTTATAATGTAATACTATCTTTTTATAGTCAACTAGGCCGTTACATACAATAAAGAAAACTAAACTGGTAACGGGAGACAATACCCTAGTCTCCAGAAAACAGATATATTATCAGATTATATGTACAATTTATATGCGATTAATAGCGACATAAGCGAGAGCGGGTCATAAGCATAAAAAATAGTGTATATAAGAGAGAAGCGGTAAAGGCACACATAAAATCTTCCGAATTCGGTGGTCCTTTCGTTCAACAGATTTAATATAACTTTTATGAATGAAACAGGTTGAGTGTCACTTTAAAGAAAAAACGGCTTCTTATTCTTGCTATACCCGGTAGGTATAATTGGTAATTAAAATGAAACACAAAAAAAACTTAAATACTTTAAGTCGGACGCGATATTACTTCTGACCAGAGAATATTCGGTTACACTTGATACACCCGATAGGTATAATGAGCTTTTTAGAGGACGGGGGTGTAAGTTACAAATAGTTAGGGTTGTTGATTCAAAATATTAGAAAGCCTTAGCGGATATGTATGCCTGGCACTCCTTGATATTTCAATCGAAACCTCTCACGGGAAAATCGGAAAAAAAGAAAAATAAAAAGGCTGGGGGTGCAAATTAATAATGATTGGGCTTGTTGATTTAAAATGTTAGAAAGCCCTAGCGGATATGTATGCCTGGCGCTCCCTGATATTTCAATCGAAACCACTCACGGGAAAATTGGAAGAAAAGAACAAGAAAAAGGCCGGGGGTGCAAATTAATAATGATTAGGGTTGTTGATTTAAAATATTAGAAAGCCCTAGCGGATATGTATGGGATATGTATGCCTGGCGCTCCCTGATATTTCAATCGAAACCTCTTCACGGAAAAAGTGGTAGAAAAGAACAAGAAAAATGCCGGAGGCGCAAATTACTAATGATTAGGGTTGTTGATTCAAAATATTAGAAAGCCCTAGCGGATATATATGCCTGGCGCTCCCTGATATTTCAATCTAAATCTCTCACGGAAAAAAATCGGAAGAAAAAGGCCGGGGGTGCAAATTAATAATTGATTAGGGTTGTTGATTTAAAATATTAGAAAGCCCTGGCGGATATGTATGCCTGGCGCTCCCTGATATTTCAATCGAAACCTCTCACGGAACATTTGGAAGAAATGAACAAAAAAAACGCCGTACTCCGGTTTTGCAAAGATATTCCAACTTATTGTTAAAGCACGAAAATTAACTGAATAAATATTCAAATATTCTAAATTTGTGATTGAAAACACCACTTAATTTCGAATCGTTATTACTAAAAATTTCTTACCTTTAAACCAACGTAATTGTTGTGGTACTTATATACAAGAAAAAACTCAAAAAGAAATTAATATATATATATATATACATATACATATATATATATATATACATATACATATATATATATATATATATATATATATATATATATATATATATATATATATATATATGCAGATTACAACCAAAATACGTTTCAGCGGAACGGTGCACAGTTACTGCCGTCTAAGATTCTGGTCAGCCAACACTCGACTGATTTCATAGGTTTCCGCGTATTCACTTCACGTTTCCACCACAGATCACCCACAGGTAGATGAGACACTGATTGTGGCGCCATCTAAAGAGCCTGTCGACCAAACAATTGAGTGATGTTGAAAAGATTTCTGTAATTTAAGGTTTTGGCGGTATATTCAAATTTACTGTATTTTAATTGTTTTATTACAAAATAACCATTTATAGTCCATCATTTAACATTTCCTTCAATTTAACTCAATAATGATTAGATGTTGAGTTAACTAAATGAAATATCAAATGATGGACCATAAATGGTTAATTAAATCGGAAAAAAATAAAACAGTAATCATATAAACCGTTTATTTATTTTGGTATAAAAATACACAACAAATAATTTCTTTCACAAAGTACTTTTCTTAACAAACAGATTGACATAAATAATAAACCAAAATGTAATAACAATGCAATAATTAAAAAATAACTTGAGTAACATACATTCTAGATTGGAGTATCATTAGATTTTTAATTGTTGTTAAATCAAGATAAAAGTAGAAAATTATTTATAAGTTTATATTAATTTATTTATTTATCATTACACTCGTATAAAGACACAGAACTGGACAAACTGCTGAAGTATAACTGCTACTTACCTTATCAAAAAAAGTGTTAGCAATGAGTAGTTAACTTCTATTTTTGACAACTTTTTGTGAAAGAAAACATTTGAGTATAATTACTGTGAATGTTAGAACAAAAGTAATTAAAATACTTTTAATGGAAAAGTTGTTAACTACTGCCCAGCTCTGTAAATACAAGGTGCCAAGTAATTACATATAAGAGTAGTGTTTTTAAATGAAACTCAAGGTCTCTAGTTAATTCCACAATATAATACAAGTTATTGAAAATTCTAAAAAATTGACAATTGTTTCGATAAATCAATATCATCGTCAGAATGACAGAAGTTACATTTCATTTTATGCCTACCTGATGTTTAGTAGTTATATTTTTGGCTAGACCAAGGAGTAACCTAACTTGTGATTGGCTTAATATATGTTTATAGAAAAAAGAAGAAGATGTGATATTACAAATATTGAAGCTTAGATATTATTAGCCCTATGGTGATATCCTGGATATCATTTTTCCAATTAAGATCAGTATAACTGTGCAATGATATAGAAAACCAGGAAAACTATATCTGCTGATCTTTACAATTATCACTTAATAAGACAGTTTATTAGTGGAGAATTCCCTAGATTTAACTGTTCATTGACAACTTCATATTGTGGGTTTCTTAAATGTCTTCTAATTTCCAGTTCTTCAAGGAAATCCAGTTCTTGTTTCTTTTCACAAATATGCAGCACTTCTAGTTCTGTGTTAGGTGTCAATGAATGATTGGTGTCAAGTAGATGTTTTGCGTAGTGAGATTTATCTGGTTGTTTTAATCTGTAAGCTCGTAAGTGCTCACTGTATCGTATTTCAAAATTCCTAAGGGTCTGACCCAAATAGACAGCATTACATTCTGGACATTTGAGTTTATATATACCTGACTTCTTTAATAGTGGTATTTTTGTTTTTACATTTAACAATTTTGTACTAACGTTACTTTCTATTTTAAAAGAAATTGTTGCATTTGTTGCTGAAAATATTATCTTTGAAATATTATTAGAAATATTTCCTGCATATGTGATGGTTTTATAAGTTTTAATTTCATCAGCTTGTTTAGGATATATTAGTTGTAATGCCACTTTTTTCTCTTTTTTACTAATTAGTTTATTTATCATATCTAATGGATAACCGTTAGATGTTGCTATTTGTCTAATTGTATTAATCTCTCTATCAAAATTACATTTGTTCATAGGAACTGAAAAAGCTATAAGATATATATTCAAAATGAAGGTTTACCAATGGGAAGCCCTATATCACCTATTTTAGCAAACATTTTTATGGACAATTTAGAAAGAAAGATCTTTGAAAGTAATATTTCGAAAAATATTTTATTTTGGTATAGATATGTGGATGACATATTAGCTTGTTTTATGGGTAGTGAGCGACAATTAGATGTGTTTTTCAACCACATCAATAATTTACACCCGAAAATTAAATTTACATTAGAAATTGAAGAAAATAGCTCAATCAATTTTCTTGATTTAAAAATTCAAAGAGTTAATGATGTACTGGATTATTCAATTTACCGAAAACCAACACAGACTGATGTGACAATTCCATTCAATTCTAGCCACCCTGTCTCACACAGACTAGCAGCATATAATTCAATGATACATAGAGCTTTTTCAGTTCCTATGAACAAATGTAATTTTGATAGAGAGATTAATACAATTAGACAAATAGCAACATCTAACGGTTATCCATTAGATATGATAAATAAACTAATTAGTAAAAAAGAGAAAAAAGTGGCATTACAACTAATATATCCTAAACAAGCTGATGAAATTAAAACTTATAAAACCATCACATATGCAGGAAATATTTCTAATAATATTTCAAAGATAATATCTTCAGCAACAAATGCAACAATTTCTTTTAAAATAGAAAGTAACGTTAGTACAAAATTGTTAAATGTAAAAACAAAAATACCACTATTAAAGAAGTCAGGTATATATAAACTCAAATGTCCAGAATGTAATGCTGTCTATTTGGGTCAGACCCTTAGGAATTTTGAAATACGATACAGTGAGCACTTACGAGCTTACAGATTAAAACAACCAGATAAATCTCACTACGCAAAACATCTACTTGACACCAATCATTCATTGACACCTAACACAGAACTAGAAGTGCTGCATATTTGTGAAAAGAAACAAGAACTGGATTTCCTTGAAGAACTGGAAATTAGAAGACATTTAAGAAACCCACAATATGAAGTTGTCAATGAACAGTTAAATCTAGGGAATTCTCCACTAATAAACTGTCTTATTAAGTGATAATTGTAAAGATCAGCAGATATAGTTTTCCTGGTTTTCTATATCATTGCACAGTTATACTGATCTTAATTGGAAAAATGATATCCAGGATATCACCATAGGGCTAATAATATCTAAGCTTCAATATTTGTAATATCACATCTTCTTCTTTTTTCTATAAACATATATTAAGCCAATCACAAGTTAGGTTACTTCTTGGTCTAGCCAAAAATATAACTACTAAACATCAGGTAGGCATAAAATGAAATGTAACTTCTGTCATTCTGACGATGATATTGATTTATCGAAACAATTGTCAATTTTTTAGAATTTTCAATAACTTGTATTATATTGTGGAATTAACTAGAGATCTTGAGTTTCATTTAAAAACACTAATATGAGCATATTCCACGAAGTAAGGGTCGAGACAGTCAATTTCATTAAAAAATCTTCGAGAGAAGATTTGACCCGACTGTACCAGAAGTTACTACAAAAACGTTACAAAGCATCACAAAACATTTGGTTTAACCAAGAATGCCTTAGAAAAAAGGTAATACCAAATTATGTGAATATAAAATGTCACACTAAAACACCACAAGCACAAAAAGCTATAAAATGTGCTCAACGAGTTTGGATAAAATCTGAATGTAAGAAATGGTTCAAAGTTAGAGACTCCTTAGACAACTACATAAAAGTTGTACATGCAGAACTCACATTCCAATTACATCCAGTAGAATTTGACTGTTTGGATGACAAAATTAGAGAAAATATCAGCACTATGAAGCATATGAAATTTAAGAAACAAGAAAAGAAGCTACAGAATCTTGAACACACACAACATAAAATTCAATACTCAAAACATCATGAAACTGTAAGTACCTACATACCAACACACTTTGCACCACGATTTGAAAACCTTTCAGACACTAATTTTACAAATAGTGAAATAGAATTTTTAAATGAAGGTTTAAAGTACAGCATACCACCTAAATTTACGAATAATATTAAACAAATTATAGCTATGGAGTCAGAAATAGCTTTAAAATGTAATTCAAATAATTTTCTTTATGAGAAATTAAAAATTGCCAATTTAATCAAAAATATTGAACCTTCAAAAGTTAAACGTCAAACAAAAAATGACATTTCAGTTTTAAACGAAATAAAACAGAAGATAGAGAATTATAACCTAACAGTTACAAAATCCGATAAGGGGAATGCTACTGTCATTTTGACGACTGAAAATTACAATTCCAAAGTATATAACTTTATAGAATCCAGCGATGTAAAAGTTCTTAAAGCAGACCCAACAAAGAAGTTTTCTAATAATGTAAGGGATATTGTTAATAATTCAAATTATCTTTTAAATGATTACGAAAAGAGGTCTATCATACATAAGAATCCTCATTGTCCACAATTATATGGAACAGTTAAATTACATAAAATAACGAAACCAATTAGACCTGTAGTCTCTTATGTTAATGCTCCTAATAATATATTGGCAAAAAAGCTCAACAATATACTCAATACTTACGTATATGAATCTCAGTACTCAATTAGAAATTCAATAGAACTAATCAAAAAGTTGAAATCAATCCACTTGCAAGATAACTATAAACTCATATCGTTCGATGTAACTAATATGTTTACTAAAATTCCTCCTAAAGAATGTCTAATACTTGTAAGAAAATTACTAGAAGATAAAAATATTAATCCAGGAATAATATCAGATATACTTAATTTATTTGATGTATGCATTAATCAGAATTATTTCACTTTTGACAATAAGATATATATTCAAAATGAAGGTTTACCAATGGGAAGCCCTATATCACCTATTTTAGCAAACATTTTTATGGACAATTTAGAAAGAAAGATCTTTGAAAGTAATATTTCGAAAAATATTTTATTTTGGTATAGATATGTGGATGACATATTAGCTTGTTTTATGGGTAGTGAGCGACAATTAGATGTGTTTTTCAACCACATCAATAATTTACACCCGAAAATTAAATTTACATTAGAAATTGAAGAAAATAGCTCAATCAATTTTCTTGATTTAAAAATTCAAAGAGTTAATGATGTACTGGATTATTCAATTTACCGAAAACCAACACAGACTGATGTGACAATTCCATTCAATTCTAGCCACCCTGTCTCACACAGACTAGCAGCATATAATTCAATGATACATAGAGCTTTTTCAGTTCCTATGAACAAATGTAATTTTGATAGAGAGATTAATACAATTAGACAAATAGCTACATCTAACGGTTATCCATTAGATATGATAAATAAACTAATTAGTAAAAAAGAGAACTTATAAAACCATCACATATGCAGGAAATATTTCTAATAATATTTCAAAGATAATATCTTCAGCAACAAATGCAACAATTTCTTTTAAAATAGAAAGTAACGTTAGTACAAAATTGTTAAATGTAAAAACAAAAATACCACTATTAAAGAAGTCAGGTATATATAAACTCAAATGTCCAGAATGTAATGCTGTCTATTTGGGTCAGACCCTTAGGAATTTTGAAATACGATACAGTGAGCACTTACGAGCTTACAGATTAAAACAACCAGATAAATCTCACTACGCAAAACATCTACTTGACACCAATCATTCATTGACACCTAACACAGAACTAGAAGTGCTGCATATTTGTGAAAAGAAACAAGAACTGGATTTCCTTGAAGAACTGGAAATTAGAAGACATTTAAGAAACCCACAATATGAAGTTGTCAATGAACAGTTAAATCTAGGGAATTCTCCACTAATAAACTGTCTTATTAAGTGATAATTGTAAAGATCAGCAGATATAGTTTTCCTGGTTTTCTATATCATTGCACAGTTATACTGATCTTAATTGGAAAAATGATATCCAGGATATCACCATAGGGCTAATAATATCTAAGCTTCAATATTTGTAATATCACATCTTCTTCTTTTTTTTCTATAAACATATATTAAGCCAATCACAAGTTAGGTTACTTCTTGGTCTAGCCAAAAATATAACTACTAAACATCAGGTAGGCATAAAATGAAATGTAACTTCTGTCATTCTGACGATGATATTGATTTATCGAAACAATTGTCAATTTTTTAGAATTTTCAATAACTTGTATTATATTGTGGAATTAACTAGAGACCTTGAGTTTCATTTAAAAACACTAATATGAGCATATTCCACGAAGTAAGGGTCGAGACAGTCAATTACATATAAGAGTGCTAAACAGCACTTGTGACTGTACAACATTTAAAATAATATATCTAACATTTCATCTCCACTTAAAACACATCTTTATTTCTTTACTGGAAGTATTAAATAGGTTTATATCACAGACTTGAGCCTAGTATATTGCATATTTGTATATTTCTACATTTAGAAGCATCCGTTCTTATGAAACCATCGCATAAGGCAGTTTAAGTTTCTCTGCAGCTCCTGGCAGTCTATGATTGTTAAAACGTTTCTTAAGGACTCTTAAGAATCCCACCATCTCGTGGAAGTCCTTTCTCGTTTCTGGTTGAGGTTCTACAAGTAAACACACAAAATAACAACAATAAATAAGTAAACACACAAATATGTTGGAAAATGTATGTCAACAAAAGAAAACAAAATGTACTTACTATTGAAATAATAAGTTTACACATGTTTTTGTACTAAGCCAAAAAAATATCAAAAAATTTTTGAATGTTCAAACTTTTGAATTCCTTTTTTTAGAGCTTTCGATTTTTTTAGAAATTAATGATTTTTTTGGTTTTTAACTATTTTTTGATTTATGGATTTTTTTATTTTTTGTCTTTATTGGATATTTAGGATTTTTGGTTACCGCTAGACCAAATACTTAGACGTAATGCTTCAACAAAAGTTAATATTCACTTTCATTTCCCATAAATTGTCATACCATGGGCTATATATGAAAATCGGCAAGGGGTTAATACCTTCCATCCCATAACTCGTGGAGGGAATACCTATAACATAAAATAAAACCCAGATTATTATTTCTTCAATGGGTACATTTTAAAATGGAATTGGTGTACACACTAGATATAAATTGAGTGTATGAAAAGAGGAGTACTTAGTGTGTAATTTTATTACAATTCCAGCTAAGCGCTTTCAGCCATTAGGTCATTCTCAAAGCTGTCGACAAGAGAAAAACATACAACAGCTACAATGTACATACAATGAAATAAAATGTTCGATGTTACATCATTATTTAAGTAAAATTTGTTACTCTATAAAGAGGGTGTACACACATATCATTTAGTTGGTAATTTCAAATTAGACGTTTCGTTATGTGAATTACAATACACGCTCTTTATAGAGTAATTTCAACAAATTTAACTTAAATAATGATGTAGCATCAAACATTTGATTTCATTGTATGTAGCAGTTACAGGGTTTGATGTTTTATGATACCTTCTGTATGTTTTTTTCTTGAGGAGAGCTTTCAGAATGGCCTAATGGCTAAAAGATCTTAGCTGGAAATTTAATAAAATTAAACACTCAGTACTCGTATTTTCATTCACTCAATTTACATTTTTAAATGTCCAAAATTATAGCATGCTATATTGAATACAATAAAACTTACCATCAATTTTTGTTAATTTCCACTCATATGGGAAGGCAAATCAAACTGTCTTAATAACCTCTCTTCGTCTTTCTCAGATCTAAAGAAACACTGTTTTTGAAAATGAAGGGATCATATCCTCCATCGTTTCCTCGTCGACAAATTTATTGATTTATTACCACTCTTTTCAGCCATATTCATTGTATCTTCTTGGGTTGAAGGAACAAAACTGTAAAAAGAATTATTTACTTTATCAATGCAGCAATTTTCAGTTTAGCTAATGTGAAACACAACCATGATCTCTAAAGTTGTCGATTAAATTAGTAAAAATTCTGTGTTTTATTAAAATAAAGATAATGGTTGTTAATTGTGAAAGAAAACATGCTCAAATATATTTAATAAAACTTACCGAGTACACCACTTATTAGACTCCTTCAGAATACACTTTGACATTGTCTTTTCAATTAATAACAATAAATCAATAAAGCAACGAAACAACAGATAATTATTACACTAATAGCAATTAAGACATACACCAAAATACCGTAAACTTATAATAAGCTCTACACTTGCACTGAGAAATGATAACAGTATAACATTATAACATATAACATGCACAATAACATGTGGGACGAGCAATATAATATCGCGCATACGCAGTAATAAAAATCAATAAAATTTGATTACTAGCGACGTTACAATTTTCGTTAATTTTTTGGAATTATCTACCGATTTTAGTTACTCGACAGGCTCTATAGATGGCACGGTCTGCAGTGTCCCTAGCCTGGTTTTCACCTCCCTCGGTTAGTTCGACCTGCGCACTACTCACTGCTTATCGCATGGCAATGGGGAAACCAATATATTGAATTTGCCAGTTCCAAGCCTGGATAAATATTTTATATGCAAAAAAATGATTTCTCCACAGAAACTAGACAGTAAATAAAAATATTATCGGAATAGTTATAAATCTCATAGCTAAAATGTTTTATATACGGATTTTTACATGTATGACGAGTTATAGTAATATCAAATGAAATACACTCGGCGACATAATATTAACTATTAACGAACGGAATCATCGTTACAATACTCGGCCATTTAGAATACTTATAAATCAATATATAAGATGCTACACAGAAGTTAGGGGTTGTAACGGGTTATGAGTAATATCAAATGAAAATATACTCGGCAACCTAAAATAACGGGTATCTTGTTACAGTACAAAATGACGTCTACACTGATTTATGATATATAACGGATTATAAGTAATACCAACTAAAAATAAACTCGACAACATAAAATAACTATTCAGGAAAGGAAACCTCGTTACAGTACTGTTCAAATTCTCAGGTATTCTATTTATCCATCATTCTGTACCTAGCTAAGGAGACCATATAAGTTTCTGCTGGAACCTCTTCACATTCCAATTCGCTCTTTTTTAATCACGAATAAGCTAGTCGTAACTATGATTCTAAACATTATGTTGTAGGTTTTAGATTAATGGACGTAAGTAGTCAAAACAATGAGGAAACAGGAAGTGTTTACTCCATCTACAAGCAAAAAATAGATTCCATGTTCGAATCAGATTCCAGTAGTACGAAAAACAGTGTTCAAGCGAAAATAGAAAAAATGTTCCACGACGTAGCGAAAGATAACGGTATCCATATAGATGAAATTGGAGTACATACTTTCTCTGTTGACTATTTAGGATCAGTGCCACTTCACGATAAAGTTACTAGTTTGTCTGGACTACAGATACCATTGAGAGATTTATATTTTAGTTATAAGAAGATTATAAAAACCAAAACAGGACTAACTGGGAGATTAGAGATTTCCAGCAACGGTTTAAGGGTGCAGTATCAAGGAGAAAAAGGTACGCTGTCTATGTCTAACTCTCTCGACTAACCTATAAATTGAATGTTATTATGTTTCAGGTGATTTAGAACAACATAATTCTTTTCCAACAATAGCAGTTTGGAGTGCTGTGAAGTTCGTAATACACGAAGATCGATCTCAACCAATATACGCTTTCCTACCTTTAATAACCGACCCCGATAATATGGACAAACGATCATTGTTTCGAAAACTTAGCGAATCCGAGAAAAAGTATATTACATCTGAAGCACATTCACCCTTATTCGCTGTTGTTATGAGAAAAATCGGAGTGCAAAAACAATTGGAATGTCACGGGTGAGTAACTATATGAGATATTTGAAGAATGAGAAAAAGCTCGCTGTTGAGCATAAAATTGAAGGAGTTTTATATCATGTCAGTCACTTATTATTTCTTACAAGCTATTTCTGTAACGTGGTCTAGGGTATTAAGCTTGTTACACAAATAATATAAAATTTTTAATTTCTGGTATTAGATGACATAACATGCGACATAAAGAATATGGAGTCCCTGAACATGAATTGACGTTTAATCATTTATTCTAATTGAAGAAAAAACTGTTCATAAATCTCCAGAAAAATCTATAGATGTAAGATACCGGATGTTTCAAGATGTTTTAACAGCTTATAACTCAGAAAGTAATGAATCTTTTTTTTTGAAAATTGGGAAATGTTAATTGGACTTGCAATGAGGTATACTTGAAATCTGTGACGTCGTCACATGCGCTGTGACATCATCGTAATAAAAAACCCTAAATGGATCAGGCGCTGGAAGTTAGCTCAAATGGATGGATGTTTTATCCCGAATCCAAAGATATACTACAATGAGGGTATTAATGTTAATGATTATTGAAATTGACTGTCTCGACCCTTACTTCGTGGAATATGCTCATATTAGTGTTTTTAAATGAAACTCACGGTCTCTAGTTAATTCCACAATATAATACAAGTTATTGAAAATTCTAAAAAATTGACAATTGTTTCGATAAATCAATATCATCGTCAGAATGACAGAAGTTACGAATGTAACTTCAGGGAAATCAACCAATTCGGCTCTTCATTTCGTGGCGGGCCACATCGAGATATCGTTGGAGCAAAAATGACAGAAGTTACATTAATGTAACTTCTGTCATTCTGACGATGATATTGATTTATCGAAACAATTGTCAATTTTTAAGAATTTTCAATAACTTGTATTATATTGTGGAATTAACTAGAGACCGTGAGTTTCATTTAAAAACACGTTAATGATTATGTAAAAAAATTAATTTAATGTTTATTTTTACAATATCCAAAAGCTTTCAAAATATGAAGTAATTTTATTAGAGATGTTCAAAATGACCTGCTTCAACACATGCATCGAACCATCTAAGCAGTTCACGTGTACATGCCGCATATATCATCTCTTGCGTAATCTCAGTATACGCTTGTCTAATTTTGGTTTTTAAATCGGCTACCTCTGTAGGTTTTTCATTAAAAACGATTCCTTTTAAATAGTCCCATACAAAAAATCTTAGGGTAACAGCACCACAGATGATCTTTGAAGTCATTGGAGAGGTTCGTTAGTTAGTAAAAGCTCATTGTTTACGTTTCCTTCATTCGCCTTTTTATTATTCGCGGATTAAAACATTGCAAGCTAATTCCTGTATTAGAGGTTAAAGATTTCTTTATTCGCGGATCTAATCGGTAGGTACATGTATTAAAAGTATTCAAGACCCTTTGTAATACACATTGAAATCATGCTAAAAAACACTTGTGGCCTGTTGTCCGATAAAATTTAATTTCAATTTAGCCTCACGCTTACTAGAAACGATGTAGGTAATTGTAGTAGCATTTTTATTTTTGTAGGAGAAATTGTAATAGCCCAAGCAATAAATTTACAATTAAACCATTATCCCATCATAAGATGAGAACGAAAACTACTTAAATACATCTATAATCGTCTGTAGTATATTATAGTACAACATTAAGTTTTTTAGTAAGAATATTAGCCCCTGGAATCTTAAAATAATCGAATAAAAAGATAAAAAAATAATCTCATTTTATCCTCACACTTACTGCAAACGATGTAGGTAATTGTTGTACCATTTTTAATTTTGTAGTAGAAATTGTAACGCTCGAAAAATAAAATCATCAATTACACCATCTTCTCTGTATCTGTAAAAGTTTGAAGGGTGGGTGACCACACAGCACTTAGGCGACAATTGGCACATTGTGCATCCTTCTGAGGTTCAAAACTTCCTTCTAGCTCGTCATCCAGCCTACTTGATTGAAGTAGGCGATAACGTCGTCTGGATTAAGCTCCCTCATACTGGCATATGCTAGCCTTTGCTCGCCGAATACATAAAAAAAATGAGAGAGTGTCTGATATTCCAAAAGAATGTATTCGACAGTCTGATCTTCTTGTTCACATCCTCTACAAAGTGGGGTGTCAGACAGACCTAGTCTGTGGAGGTGTTTCCGTAGGGGGCAGTGATCAGTCAGAATACCCGTGGCTGTTCGTAGGTTCTGCCTGTTCATAGTGACGTATTTTTTGGCTCATTTGCTGTCCGGATACTGTAGCAATGCCTTGGCAAGCCTGCAGCCTTCTGCGTAGTACCATCTACCCTTAAACTTATTAAAGGTGTGTTCCTTTAATAGGTCAGCCGTCGCTGACATACCAATGAAAGTGCCGGGTCCCAAGAGTTTATGGGAGGCTGTTTTCCTGGCTAGCGAGTCTGCGATACGGTTCCCTCTCGATTTCTCATGGCCCTTGATCCAAACTATAGTGACCGTGTTGTTGTTACAGGCTTCGATTAAGACCATGTGACATTCTAGTACTAGGCCTGATGTATTGCGTGGTCTGTTCAGAGCTAGTAGTGTACTATCCGTAAGGATGTATATATTATTACCTGTGGTGTTCCTTTTGGTAATATCTTTTGCAGCGATGCAGATAACAGTGAGCTCCGTTTGAGCAACACTTGCATTATAGGCCATTGCCTATTTCATGTTTAGATTCAGGGGCTAGAAAAAATTGCACATCCTGAGCCTACATTGGTTTTAGACACATCTGTGAAGATGCAGATTGCGCCTTCTTCCAATGTGGTTTGTGCGTTATTTTTAAAAATTACCTTTTAGGGCCTGTGAAAGGCATATCGCGGTGGAATCGAGTCCGTATTGGCTTGCAACAGTGGGACCTCTCTGAGGGCTTCATGCCACATGTTACGTCTCCGTTTAACGGATCCTACATCAGGTTGTATACCGGTAGAGCGTAGACGTGTCATGGTCATCAAAACAACCTACTTGATGTATATGTCAAGGGGAGTGAGACCAAGGATTACATCCATAGCTCTTGTTGGTGTGCTTTTCATGCCTACTGTTGTATTGAGCTATGCTGTTCTTTGGATTTGATCCAGTTTTCGGACGACTGTCAGCTGGTTTGCTTCAACTCCCCAGGCAATTGAGCCGTACGTCAGCATAGGTCTGATAATGGCAGTGTAGAGCCAGGCGGTGACCCCAGATACGGCCGATGGTTCTACGACACTGTTCATAAGAAATATATGCTTCTTAACTCTGCTTTCTAAATGAGAAATCCACATCTGAAGAAATTTTAAGTTCAGTATCTCTGTGCTTTGGGGCTTGATGCTTTAGAAGCTTCCTTTTTCCGTGATAAGAACCATCTCCGTCTTTTTTGTATTTATTGACAGTGAATGGCCTTTGCACCATTGTTCTATGATATTGAGGACCTCTTGCATTGAAGCGCAGAAATCTCCTCGAATCTTCCCGTTAGCAGAATCACTAGGTCATCTGCATATGCTATTGAGTAGAAGTTGCCATCGTTGAGGCGGCTGACCAAGGAGTCTAAGACCATGTTCCACAGTAGTGGCGAGAGTACCCCTACCTGTGGACAGCCTATTACAACCAAGCCTCTGATGGTTACATCATCTACACTGATTTTTATTGCTCTTTTTGAGAGCATGTTATATATCCAGCCGTTTATGGTTTGGGGGATATTCTTGTTGGAAAGTGCGTTTGTTATTTTAGGAAAAGTAGCTCTATCGAACGCACCTTCGATGTCTATGTATACACCCAGGGTGGACTCTTTTTGCTCCAACGATATCTCGATGTGGCCCGCCACGAAATGAAGAGCCGAATTGGTTGATTTCCCTGGAGTGTATGCACGTTGATTTGGATGCAGTAGATTTTGTATTATCAGTACATCTCTTAAATACGTTCACACAGCTTTTCCAAGGTCTTCATTGAAAACGATGTGAGCCTAATGGGTCGATATGCTTTTGGAATGGAATGGTCCATTCTTCCTGGTTTTGCTATGAACACAACTTTAATTTCTCTCCAACCTTTTGGAATATACCTCAGTGCCGTTGAGGATCTGAGGATTCCCACCAGGTGCGGCATTAGGTCATCCAGGCCCCACTGTAGTAGAGCTGGATAAATGCCGTTCGTTCCTCGATATTTAAAGGGGGAGAAGCCAGAGAGGGCCCACCTAAGTCTGGCCGCGTCGACGATCTGTCGCGATATCCGTCAGTCACCGTCCGTCGGGTAGTGATTCTCCTCTTCATCCCAGGTTGCTGTGATTGTGGTTCTGGAGTCAGGGAAGTGAGTTGACATTAATAGTTGAAGTCTTTCCTTCAGGTTGGCAGTTTTTGTGCCATCCTCTTTGGTTGTTATACAGATATGACGGTGGGGATCTTTTGATGGGGCTTTTTGTAGTCTAGCTTCTTGGGGGAAACCTTCGATTTACTCGCAGTAGATTCTCCGTGCTTCTGTTTGTTTTTGTATAATGATTTTTTTGTAATCCTTGAGGTAAGATTTGTATGCGTTCCGACCCGCCTGAGTGCAAAACATCTTATAGGCATTAATTATAGAGTTTTGAATTGTTTCAGAATAAATTTCCAAATCTCCTTTACTGTTAGGCTACACGTCTTTGACTCCTCGCAGATCCCCTTTCAAACAGTGGACATATTTTGTCCTGTCCGTTTTCCTGGATTCGCGAGTTACTGTGGAGGTTGTGAGCGCCAGTTTTATTTCAAATTTTATCCAGCGTTAGTCCGACATTGAAATGCCATCGGACACATGCCAGCTGGAGATTATATTCGAAGTGTTTATGATAGATAATTCGCGTTTGTCGTCGTGAGGTAACGAAAGTTGGTTTAGTACCTCTATTTAGATTACAGAGATTCTTGTTAGCTATGTAATCATGAACAGACTTACATCTAGTGTTAATATCTTTGCTGCCCCAGCTCAAATGGTGAGAGTTTGAATCGCAGCCTATAACCAATTCAGGCTTTTGGGTGAGACAGTATTCTACAAGGTCCGCCAACTCCTTTATTGGTGGTGGTTTAGCTGCGTCTGAGGGGAGGTATGCGGATGCCAGTATTAACACTTTCATTTGACCTTCCTGTGCATATTCAACCTTCACTACCGTTAGGTCGGAGGACGAAAAATGCGTCAGTGGGTAGGTCTTAAAATTCCTAGGGACATATATGGCCGTCCTAGGTTTCTGATTGTTTGGGAAGCTGAAAATTAGACCTTTTGTATTATTTAGACCCATGATTTTGGTTTGTCTTATCCAGGGCTCTTGGGTAAGTGCTATTGTGTCCTGTATCACATCAAGGTGGCGGCATAGTATTGCCGAGACCATCTTTTTGTGTTGAAGGTTACTCTGAATAAATCTTACCCTTTCATTGTCCATATCTGCTTGATGATAGTGAGATAGGTTTTAATTTCTTTTAGGCCACATCAACGTTCTCACTTGGAGATGGGTTAACGTTGCCTGTTTCTTGGCTTAGAGCTGTTAATTCTGCCAGGAGACTGTCGGTCGCCGCCTTAGAGGATGGTTCGACAGTCTTCACTGATACAACAGCTCCTTGGAGCTCCTCGGATGGGAGAGTGATCCATGCTCGATCTCCTCCGTTCTGGGTCGAGTTTTTTTGTTTTAACGATCAATGAGGTGAACGCGTAGCTCATCCTCATTCATCGGTTTTCTAGGACTCCCATTTCTCCGTCTCCTATGTCGAAGACGAAGAGGTGCCCCTTGGGGCTGACCTTCGCTTCGTGGTGGAAGGAAAACCATGCATCCGCCCGAAGGTCGGTGTTTTGTTTTTCCAGCCGGCGCAGCACATCCTCTTTGTCACCCAGGTCAGCGTGAGCTTCGCTAGGGACCCAGAGGGTGGCTTTTATCAGCTGGGGGAGGTTGTCAACGTGCACCACGTCGAGCTTAGCCTCCTCCCACGGTTTCAGTTTGGAAACCGTGTTCTTTAGCCACTTTAGCGTTTCGTCATTATCGCAGGTGACTCTGATTATTTCGCCATAGTGCGACCATGACCTAAAAGTAGGTGGCTTTTTCTGCCAAAGCCTCCATTAGTTGCCTTTTGACATGGTCTCCATTATCGGTAATTATTTTACCATATCGATAAATGGTTGGTAGCTGATTCACTGTGGCTTTTTGCTTTAGCGTCCATCCGTATCGTCTTTTCTCTGAAAGAGCTCTCCTCTGAGATGCTGGAGCGGATGCGCTTCTTTTCTTGGGGGACGACACGTTCCGGGCCTCTTTTGGAGGAGGAACGAGCATCGCTACACTTGCATTTTTGGCCGCTGGTGCCAGGTTTAGATTGGGAGGGGCAAGTAACGCTGGTGGTGTCTGTAGAGATGCCTGCCTGCTCTTTCGCTTTCCTCCTTATCTTTGCCTCAGCACCGTAGAGTCTTTTACTTCGACGGTGCTTTTGTGTTGAATGTGTGCGTTCTCGCTCATCCTACGGTTTTTTTGTTTTCGTTGTTGATCCATTTTGATCCCACGAGTCGCTAGGGAAAGTTTTGTCGTCTCTGGCAGAGCCCTACATGCCAGGGAAAGGCTATTTCCAAGGGGGTGTCGCCTGGTACCGCCAGGGGGACATTCGCGGTCGCATTCCCTGCAACCATTCAGCTATCGGCACGTTTCTTATACCTTTACTTGGGTTTTGTTGGAGTGTCATTTGGTTGGTCAACACTGCTGTCACTGATGATCAACAGTGCTAACGTATCCAGCGGTGGTGCCACGAGGAGACAGATACTCGATGATTGCATTTCTCCATTGGACTGCAGAAAGGAACCTACAAGCAGATAAGCAAGCGCAAGCAAGCAAATAAGCAAACCATTTAAAAAGCAATGGCCAACTTACAACCAACCCCGCCATTAAACCATCTTCTGCAGGTCTTAAGTTTCTACGTACTCCAGCGCTTGTCCAGACACGAACTTGCCGACTATCAGAATAGCGACCAAATCTTGACTCGTCCGTGAAAGTACCGAAGGCCATTCTGCATTCCAATTAATGTGCGCTCACCACACTAAGTTTACTAGTTTCAAGGAAAACCTGGATGCCGCAATATTACCACTCAACTGCCTACATGTTGACAGGAATGCTCTCCGTGCAGAAACTGGGATGAAACGGGTTTGAGCAGGCGTCATTTTTCTTGTACGGTACCAATCTGCAACGTTTCCTGTAATAAGTCTAGAAATCACTCCTTGAGACACATGGAAAATTTGGGCGGCATCCTCTTGTTTTTTTCCAGCCTGTTTCATACCATTAGCTCTATTTGGTTCTTCTAAATTCAACTTTAGCCAAACCATCATAAACATGTTAAAACACATGTGGACAACCAACAAAAATAAAAAAAGTAGCCAAATGGTTTGGTATCGTATATCAATGTGTCAATATGTTTTATTTGTATAAGATACTCGTCAAACACTGAATGTATTTATTCCCATAATTTGCTTATAATACACCAGGGATAACAAATATATACTTTGAATTCATTACTATTTGCTGTTGTTTCACCATATACTTAAGTTATGTGTAGCAGTTTATTTACGGAACATATACCCCCCGAATAAGGAGCTTTCACTTATTGTTTTCATTCATCATGTACTCACAGAATTCAATACTCCGATCACAGTCATCTTCAGCCAACTTATGAATGAGATGAACTTTATAAGGATAGTATTTTGCTTTCCAATATCCAAATCCCTAGATAATCCCCGCACTGTACAATGTGGATCGTCTACTGCCGACAAAGTTACATCTTGTTGAATATTTGCTTTAAGTGTAGGTCTCCCTTGCTTGGGTGCATCCCTAACGTGTATTTATTTTCTATTCTGCTCACCGTAAATTGAGATCTGGGTGCAGTTCATGAAATAATGTACACTATTGTCTTGTCACTCCTCATCGTATCGTCAACACCAATCTTCCTTAAAATTTCAATTCTATCACTTTCAGTTAAACGCATTTCAACAAAACATTTTGTTAAATTCGGGTATACGAAAAATTAGAATAATACAGAATTGTACTTGGATATTTATTAAAGTTTTTAACGTCGAATAAGACAACAAATGGTCATAAATTTATGCTTTGGACCCACCGTGTAATTAGACATAAAAATCTATTATGTCATTTTTTCTCAAAAAACAAGAATCAAAGTTTTCACTCCTCCCAAAGTTTCATATTGTGAAGCATTATGTGTAACTTTTTTATTGGGTTACGTTAAAGTAGGTAATAAAAAAAACTACAGAAACTGCGCAATTTTTTTCAACAAGTAAATAAAAAATATAGATTACTTACAGAGTATAAGTTAGTGTATACTTTAATAATAAGTATAAAAGGTATTTTATAGCTTTCCCTATAGAGAACTGATTGCCAGTCTGTTGTATCTATCAAATAAAAAACGACCAGATATCATTTGAGGGCAGTAGTATCAAAGGCGGCAATCTCCACCATGTTCACTTTTGAATAAATCCCAAAAAAGTGCTACACTCTTATTAGTGTATATTTCACTGCGCGCGTAGTTTCTAATGAAAAAAAATGCTGAACTTCATCGGATTTTAAGGTCATTATGCCTAATTTTATATCTTTTTTGAAAAAATTTGTAAAAACTGAATGGAGAATGCCGCGTTTGATACTGAATGTTGGATTTTGCCGGATTTGATACCAAAGGTTCGACTAAAATCAGTTGTAAACTGAATATGAAGTGTTTAGAATAGATTCACGGGTGAAAGAATAACAATATCTAAATTAATCCGAGAAAACGTATAATCAAAAATATTTTTATGAGCAGAACAATATTCATTATACAAGTACAGATGGTATTTCTTTAAGCTTCAACATATTCACTTGTAGTAGACCACTTTTTATGATGACAGGGTTAATCATGTGAAGGCTTTTTTCCTTTCTTTGGATACTTTTGAAGATTTGTAAACCATTCTGGTAATACAACTCACCTCTAACCAAAACATTTCCAGTTCTACATTTCTGTAGCAAGAATCGTTTTGTATTCTTGAACGAAAAATGCCATGTTCTTGTGGGTCTCACCACATTTGAGATGGTTTAATTCCAATCAAAAACGTTGCAGTTTTCTCCCAAATAGACAGCCGTCCCATTTTTTGATAATAGCTCTATATAGGTTTCTGGCTGCGTTATAACCTCCAACTTTCTGATCTCTTTCTCAATATTACCGAAAACGCTATCAGCAGGAAGAAATGAATGGTCTACTATTGGAAAAATTACTTCAATATTCTGAATACGTTCTGGCGCTCTCTCCGATAGCCATTTGCAGCACATTCCAATGAGAGTCGTATTCTTGTTTTGTCCACTGCAACCATCTGCCATCAGCCTCACTACTGTTACGGTGGGACCAAATTCAATTTTATTGAGCCTGTCAAACACAACGGATGAAATTTCATTGGAACCTTTTCCAAATTCGTTTTCAGTCCAAGAATAGGAAAAAACATTTTTCTTGGTAAGTTTAGATTGAGACGTCCCCTGAACAATGGTAAAATTGTGCACCTACAGTTGCTTTGAGTAGTAAGCAGTTTGATCTGGGACCTTGGGGAGTACAAGATTCTTCTGGCAATCGAAAGATGACGTTCCTTAGTTTCTTTAAGCAACTGAAAAAATACATTTACTCTTCGTTTGTGAACATTCTTCTCAATGTTTAAGTTATTCTTCTCCCCCTCATCTTTACATCTCTTAATTTTCTCGGCGAGTTCTATACACGTGGAGCATACGTCGGTTCGGGGAGTACTGATGATGAGATTGTACTTCGTATTGAATATCATTCGAAAGTATGACGGCTTCACTCCTTCTGGAGAACACTAATTGTTGTAAATTTTTGACATTTTTGCTATAGACAAATCCAAAGATGAATAATTTCTTCGGAAAGAAGAACGACAGTAATGAGATTCGATGCTTTTGAACGAATTAATAAATCTTTGGACAGCAGTTTGTTTCCCTTCGAACTTTGCTGTTTTTCTGTCGCCTCCTCTTTTTTCTGAAGGTGCTTCACCTGTCCTTATGAACGACTTCATGACGTATGTTAGACGATGTTTTGTAATATGTAATACTGTCAAAAAAGTCTGCTGGCATACAGGAACATGCTCATTTTAAACATTTTTCCTAATAAAGCATCTCACTGAAGTTTCTTTTGCTGTATGTTGGTAATTTGATGGACGGCGACGTTTAGGTGGTTGAGCATTGCAAAATTTCAAAAGAAATGCATCCTGACTCATTTTATTAGGTATGGCGTAAAATGCGTGATGAAAATTTTTAATGTCTCCCATTGTTAAAGTACTACATTGATAAGCCTTTGTTTTATGCCCACAAGTAGGATATTCTGGCAACTCATGTGGAGAATTTCTGAAAAAACCATGTCGTTATAAGGAAAATAGTTTCCACGAAGTTTCAAAACTCAAAGAATTTACAGCAAATTCCAAAACTTTTATAATATACAGACTTAATACACAGTAATATTGCTATCCTACAAAAAACGCTACAAAGCAAACACACACAAAAAATGGACATTTTAATCTAACATACCTTGTCTTTTTACGTATATTTTTCTTCCAAGTAGAGGGGTTTCGAAGCCTTTTACTAGCTTCATTATTTTCAACAGGCGTTGTAACACTTTCCGTTCCAATAATTATTATTAAGTTAAAAAAGACTCAACAACTTCATCGGCAAATAACAAACCGTACTCTAATTATTGCGAACAAAACTAATTGAATTGACAATCGGAATCCGAAACAGGTGATTCAGTACGTCACGACAAAAATCTGGCTTCCGATTGGCCAGAACGGAGATTGCCGGCTTTGATCCTGAACGGGCCTTGGAGATTGCCGGGTTTTATTCTCAGGCGACGTTAAAAAAAAGCAGTTTTGAAATGGGTTATAGCCGTTTTTGATACTCGCAAACCACATATTCAGAAAGAGCGCGAAAAATTCAAAAATAACCTATATTTAACTTTGATACTAGGGCCCTCATATATGCTGTAGGTTTTGCTAGCAGACATATGGAAACTCCTTTGCAACAAGATGTAGTAAATGTAAAAAGAGTCTGATCTCACAGAGATGATAGCATATAGTGACAGTGATTTAACTGATGATAGGGAAAAATACCACTGGTTATGTTGTTATGTACTGTGGAGGACCTATTATGTGGTGTAGTAGTAGTCAACCAATAGTATTCCTCTCAAGCACAGAGGCAGAATACATTGCTGCGATTGATTGTGTAAAAGAACTAATATATCTAGAAGCTCTAGTTCAGGGATGCCCATACTTTTTCTGACTAGGAGATCGACATTTAAACCATACATCCCACCAACTAAAACCAAAATATAATGACACCATCATACCATCATTTTAGCCTTTTGAACGTCCACTGCTAGACATAAAGGCCTCCGTCAATGATTTACGCGACGAACGGTCTGCGTTTTTTGCATTCATCCAAGACGCGCGATCCTGCAGATCGTCGGTTCATCGTGAAGGAGAAATAGTTATCAAAAAAGAACTAGAAGTAAAACTGCATTAGTGATGTTTATTAAATTTTTAATCATCCAATACTACAAAAATAATAAAAAATATTACTGATAAGTGATATAATGCTAAACGCAAACAGGTTGTCAGGAGGTCATTTGTTAGACGTGTGCGATATTTTGATTTTATTATTTTCATATGCGAAAACGCAAACTCGCACAGATATGTTGATGCAATGAAAGCAGTTATTTGTGGGGCAATTTGTTTCATCAATGGATATTTTATTTCGGATATTGATGACCAGTAAGAATAAGAATCACTGTTGCCGGCTCTAGCTTTTAAATTTATATCCGAAATGAGCTTCAACATTTCATCCTCAAGAGCAGTACATTCCATATTAAAATAGTCGCTACAGCTAGAATAGATTTCATGAACATTTGTGCAGGTAAATGGGTGAGACAGAAGTGATAAGATATTCTCCATTTTATTAATATCTTCAAAGCGTCTTTCAAATTCGCTCAGAATTTTTGTCACTTCGTTTTCATATGACACGAACTTTTCAGAGTTTTGTTGCAATAGCAGCAGCAGTCTTTGTTTTTAATTCCTTTCTTCAATTGTTTCAACTTACGCTTGAAAGAATTTATGGAGGACATCGTGTCCACAATATTTTTGTCTTTTCCTTGCAACTCCAGGTTTATATCGTTTAGGTGCTTTGTAATGTCGACTAAGGAAGCCAAATCGCACTGTCATTTTCCATTTTTCAGCATTTCAACATCGTCTCCTCTTGCTTCTAGAAATATTATTATTTCAGGCAGTAACTCATGAAATCTTGCAAGGAATCTTCGACGACTTAGCCACCTTACATATGTGTGAAGAAGTAAGTCAGTGTGCTCGAATCCGCTTCCTTCCAGTTGTGCTTTGAATAATCGCCGCTGCAAACTACTCGCTCGGATGGAGTTTGCTACTTTGAAGGCTATCGTTATGACATCTTTCATGTTTAATATTTTTCCACAAAGTGCTTGTTGATGAATCACACAGTGAAAAGCGAAAAAGCTCGGAAATTCTTCATTAGCTCGACACAGTGCGATGAATCCGTCATGGTTGCCTGCCATGGCTGGAGCTCCATCTGTGGTTATGCATACAAGTTTATACAGCGGCATTTGTGCTTCTTGTGTGTGCTTTAGAAATGAATCATAGATATCTACTCGTCGAGTACATTCTTTCAAAGGTATCATTGTTAGAAAGTCTTCTTTAACGGTCATATCTGGAAAGACCATGCGTATGAAAATACACAGTTGCGCCACATCAGATGAGTCTGTGGATTCATCTAATTGGAGTGAAAAGTAAGAGCAGTCTCTGAGATCATTCATAGTTTGACTTTTCAAGTTCTTGCCTATTGTTTCCACACGTCTAGTACCGGTTTGCCGGGATAGTTGAATATCTTTAATGGTTGAAATTATGTCAGCTTTGTTTTTGAAATTTACGAACAAAGACTCAGCTGCTTCGAGAAAGCATTCTTTTATCATCACTTCATCATCAAATGGCTTCTTATTTTTAGCTCAAATGTGGCTTATTTTGTATGATGCAATAGTAGCCGCTTTGAACTTCTCCAACGGTTTTGTAAACATGGCTTGTTCACCTGCCAAACAACGCTTCATGTCTTTCAATGTAGATTTTCGTATATCACTGTGACGTGGAAAGTTGTCTTCATGTTTTTTATGTACGGTTTTATAATGTCTCTCCAAATTACCTCGTTTTGGTGTGGCGATGTCAAATCGGCATATCAAACATACACATTTTTCTTTTATCATAGTGAAAAAAAACTTTTCTTCCCATTCAGGATTGAAGTGATACGTTTTGGATTTCTTCGGCCCACTCATTGTTTCAGGGATTCACGGTTCTCTGTCTACAAACAATAAAAAACACACGTGTAGGAACTTAAGAGCCTGATAGCATGAATTAATTATAACTATGTTTTATACATGATTTTAGCAAAAACATATATAAAAGTTTTGATTTGCTCCTAAAGGACTAGTATCCAGGAACGCTAAAAATTTAAAAAAAAAATATGACAATAATCGCATCTCTTCACAAACAATTAATATTTTGTTGCAGAAATCATGTATAAAACATAGTAATGATGTAATTAATAGTTTTTTCTATTTACCTTTTAAATAATATTATATTCACTATTTTGTCGCCTTTTAGCGGCTATCTTGTTGTTAACTTTCGCGGTGATACGCACGTGACTGCACTGAATGACGCTAATTCGCTCACTGCCTGCTGTTGCTGTCGTCGTCGCGGGTATTTCGACTCCCCCGCCCGCGCGCCCCCGCACCGAAGGGTGGGGTCAGATGTTGTTGTACAGTCTTCATAATTCTTTATACTTTTTTTAAATTTTTCCTCAACGATCGACTTTGAAAGCCTATGCCGTATGGGCACCCCTGATCTAGTTGATGAAGTCATGAGTTTTACAGATAAAGTTAGCATAAACCTTAAAGTAGACAACTAAATCGCCATTCAATTAGTTAGAAATAACCAATTAAATAAAAGATCAAAACACATAGACGTGAGGTCTCAGTTCATAAATGAAAAAGAAGGTGAATTTACAGTATTGTCCAACAGAAGATCAGATCGCTGACGTCTTATCAAAACAATTTGATGTGTTAATTTTTGTGTATTCAAAAATTTGGTTAAGATTCAGTAATTAGGAGAAGGTATTGAGCTAGGATAATTACTGAATACTTTATTTTGTAGTCTAGTAGTCAACGTTCTATGGTTGAATGTCAAGTTTGTTTTTAATTTTTTGAGTGAGGTCATATGTAATAAAAAATCGTTATAGTGTGATATTTTATACGAGGGCAATTCAGAAACTAACCTCCGGTTGATTGAAAAAAATACACCAAGTTAAGTAAAAATATTTTAATATATACATCTTACAACTACATCTTTGCACTATTTTTCGACATAGTCTCCATAACGATTGAGGCACTTATCGTATCTCTTCACAAGCTTTGAAATTCCTTCTGCATAAAAATCACCCGCTTGTGCCTTGAGCCAGCCTGTGACCGCATCTTTGAGCTCTTCGTCGTCATCAAACCGCTGGGACCCGAGCCATTTCTTCATATGCATGAAGAGGTGATAATCGCTTGGCGCCAGATCTGGGCTGTAAGGTGGATGGTTGAAAACGTCCCACTTGAAGGACTCAAGAAGGGATGTTGTTCTGCGAGCAGAGTGAGGACGGGCGTTATCGTGCAAAAAAACGATACCGGAAGTCAGCATACCACGGCGTTTGTTCTGTATAGCCCGTCGTAATGTTTTCAGTGTTTCACAGTACACGTCTTGATTAATGGTCATCCCACGTTCCATGAATTCAACCAACAACACCCCTTTGGCATCCCAAAACACCGTTGCCATCAGTTTTCTGGCAGAAAAATCTTGCCGGGCTTTTTTTGGTTTGGTAGGCGAATCTGAATGTGCCCACATCTTTGATTGTTCTTTTGTCTCAGGGTTCACGTACTTAATCCAGGTTTCGTCACCGGTCACGATTCTGTTTAACAATGGTTCTCCTTCGTCCTCATAACGTGACAGAAAGTCTAATGCAGAGGCCATTCTTTGACTTTTGTGGTGGTCGGTAAGAATTTTGGGCACCCATCGTGCACAGAACTTACGGTAACCCAATCTTGCTGTCACTATCTCGTACAAAAGAGTCTTAGAAATCTGTGGAAAATCAGTAGACAACTCCGCCATTGTGAAACGTCGATTTTCACGAACTTTTGCATCAACTGTCTGAACGAGTTCGTCAGTCACCAAGGATGGTCTACCACTCCTCTCTTCATCATGAACGTTTTCTCGTCCACTTTTAAATAAACGTACCCATTCACGGACAACTCCTTCACTCATAACTTTTGGTCCGTTCACGGCACAAAGCTCACGATGAATAGCTGCTGCAGAGTAACCTTTGGCTGTAAAAAACCTTATAACAGCACGCACTTCACATTTGGCGGGATTTTCTATTGCAGCACACATTTCAAACTGCCACAAAAAGCGTGTGAATGCACTGATGGCGCGCTACTCCCCCCACTACCCGCACTGTGACCAATCGGAGGTTAGTTTCTGAATTGCCCTCGTATAAAAGAACATTAAAATAAAACTTAAACTCATCACTAAGATTGCACTATTCCTTCATTGGATACGATATATGATACGATTCTCTAAAAATACATATATTTCTGCACATACACACAAATTCTACTCATTCCTATTTTTTTTAAGATTTGTCTGTCAAACTTCAGAAGATGCCATAGTGATAGCTGCAACATTGTACAAATCTTTAGTAGCACACATGAAAGCAAAAGAAAAACTACCTAGAAATAGAAACGGTGTTACCACTTGTATGTCCATAGCGTCAAGTTTAAACAAAGATAAATCTGGAAACTCAATTCCTGTTAGACCGCCTCGAAAGAAACGAAGCACTGCTTCTTCTATAACTAGCGAAAATGATATTATTAGTGTGAGTATAACGAATCAGATCTCGGTTTACTTCTTAAGCTGTTTCCGTCTGTCATGGCTCTAGTTACTCTTATTCATCAAGTATATTTTTGAGTAGCCATTTTTGTTTACGTTTACTAATTATTATATATTTTAGATACCTGATACCAAACCTCTACTAAATTCCCACAGACTTCTCAAAAAAAGTACGAAAACTAGAAGGGCACCGACGGTTCCTGAACCTAAAAAAGAAGATTTGGATGCCATTGAACCTTATGAAGAACCAATTAAACCAGAAACTAATACTAATAACAGTCACGAAACAAAGTCTATTGGTAGAAGTCAGTCTACAAGTCACTCAAGCAAAGAAGAGTTTCAAGAAATTAAACCAAAAACATTTACCGGTAAGTTCATTTATATTCCAGCTATTAGACTCTTAATATGAATATTCGAAACAAATGTTAATAACTGGTTTGGATTTTCAGATAAACTTAATACTTACATGAGTAGGGAACAGAAACAACTACATGCAGAAATAAAACAGGTGATGAATGATGGAGGAACGAAGTGTTTGAAGAAGCTGGTGAGAAAAAATGAAGATGCCATAAGAAAAGCAGAGAATTCTGGTGATATATTAACGAAAGTGACTATTCCTAGATCTGGTAGCTTTTTGAACACTGGAGGATTGACCAAATACAAAAATAAGGGTTCAAGGTAAGAGCGCTATCAATTTCTGAAAATTTATTCATTCAGCCTTCAAGGAAAATATATTAGACCTTCTGTGAACTGAAACTAATAAGAAACAGCCTATGCAAACAATTATAATATCATTTTACATCGGCTTATTCGTACCGATCTAACACATGGTACTGCAGACACAGAATCAGTATTATCCTTTCAAATGTTACTAAACAATTTCCTGACGTTTTGATGTTTGGTTCCAATGTTGCAATGATTTTACTGGAATGACTTTCTATTTTTAAATCAATACATTTTCATAGTATTATTGATTTTACTGAATTTAAACGTGTTACGAACAGAAATTACGCCCAAAAGAGAAAAACAGGAGAAAACGCAAAATTGTTTTGGAACACTCTAAAGCGAAGAAGTTGCCGAAGATAACTGACGTTATAAATACATCAAATGAATGTCACATATGTTCTCTTCCGGCTTGGGACTCTTCCTCAGGTTGTGGTATTCGACTCCAGTTAATGTATTTTTATAGCAATCACTGGGATGGGGTGAACAATCGATATTAAATTGGACGCCACCAGCTTTTTAAGCGATACTTTAATTAAACAAAAAACTAAAAAGGTTCGAAACTGGAAAACCTTATATTTACTCTAACTTAACAAAACGAAATACTGAAAATATTTTAACGCGATGGTCCAAGTTAATATAAATTGCTCAAAATCAAATATCAAATGTTCAGCAAATTATATTTATTCATAATACAATATATAATTCACATTAACTGCATATCCAAAATACAGGACGAATACGAACGCCGTTATACAATAAAAATCTCCAATTCTAGATTTCCACGAATTAAGTATAAGACAAAGGACTTATCTTGGAGAGGTTCTGGAATTATTCAGCTCTCAGCTAGGTCCTAGTCGATGGAGATCGGGTCCTTAATCCATCCCGGCCGGTTTTGTGTTCTCGCAATGGTGATGTTCAACCTACCCAGGGGCTGCAGAGCTGAGGAAAGAAAAAAAGAGTAAAAATCAAGGAAAAATTCTTGGAAGGAAGGAACAGATAGAACATATAGGAAGCTTATGCTTCAACACATAAAAAACTGAATCTATTTTTTAAAATAAAACTAACAGAAGTCTTTCTATCATATTCGCTTTATTCCCTAAATAAACAAAAAAATGCGGAATTATGGAGCTAAAAAAAGAATGAAAAGAAATTATCAAAAATTTGCTTCAAAAGAATATAAAATGTTTCTCTTTTACAATAAAAAAGAATTGAACATACAAAATTCATCAAACGGCAGCCCATATTATAATTTGAAATAAAACAGTATAAACATGGAGAAAAAATATTCCAAAAATCTAACTCACCAGCAAATATGTGAAAACACAACGATGTAGGTATATTAACTTATCATTGTTACTATAGGAAGAGACTTTTCCTATGTACGATATCGTTTAAATATACAAAATTTGGAAGTGAAAAAAGTTTTTTAATTCCAAATCATTAGTACGACGAAATTAAAATATCATAGTCCGATGGAAATCGTAACAGCCAATCGGCTTGTTACAGTAGGCTTCATTTTGTCTGAACATTTGTCTATGAGAAAGCTGTTTCCGAAATGCTGAAGGTAGACCAAAAACAAATCAATGATTTTGATCGCTATTGGAGCTGCTACGTCCCTAGAAATTAAATTTCTCAATCATATTTAATGAATGTCTCCACTCATTGTAAACGAAATATTCGTTTTAAAAAGGCAGGTTCCATATTTTTTTATTCTGATTTAAACTACTTGTAGCTGTACCTATATTTTCTCCCCTATCCTTTAAGATGACCCAGTAACATGTTACAATATGCATTTTATTGAATATATCGCTAATTCTCAATAGTAACCACGATATTTATAATTGTACCAATTCCTCTCCACAATAGAATGTTCAACGAATTTCACGCTCCGATAGATTCGACTTCGGAAGGAAGCCAATTATAAAGACAATTCATTAGAACATTCCTTGTTAATACGAAAATTAGCTACATATAGTCGATAATATAAACTAACTTGTATTGATAAATTTAATGAATCCCTCATTCCTTAGATTTTGAAGGATGGTGACTGTTGGGAAGCGTCATTGCTTTGATCGACTTAACCGTTAAAAAAACAATTTAATTCGACGATATTTTAATAGATATATTGTATCGGGAAGTTATTCTTAAATAAATTATTCCATGTGAGCAGAAAGTATGTCAGCATATAAAACTTTAGGAATGCTAAATTTACACTGACTATATTTTTATCACGATAAGGGAAAGTTTAGTTGTTGTCTGATTTGAAGTGATCGTTCTTCGCTGAGAAGCATTTACTATTATTGGAAATTTGGTTTTTATGTGTGAAAAATATTAGTAAGCATAATATTCTTACAACAAAGGTAGGAACATTCCATTTGACCCTAGGTTGATGGAAGACCGAACAAATTGGAAAAAAGTTGTACAGTCAGCCAAGACCCACCCAGGGTTGTAGCGCTACGTGATGATGATGATGCAGGAAGAAGGTGACGATGACAGACTTGACCAGATCGTCAACTTGTTGAAAGGTGTGGCAGACAAGAAGGCGAAGAAGATCAAATACCGGAAGAATCTGCAAGTTGCCAGTGACAGAATGAAAAAACGGTACGATACGCAGGCCACAGAAGGCAGTTTTAACGAAGGGGACAACGTATGGTTACACAACCCCACGAGGAGGAAAAAATTTTCTCGAAAATTACAAAAACACTGGGAAGGTCCATACTTAATCAAGAAAAGGATCAATGATGTTATATATCGGATAAGCAAGATCCCCAACGGAAAACCAAAAGTAGTTCACCTTAACCGATTAGCGCCATTCGAAGGAGGCCATGACATAGAGAAAGGAGTAAACAATGTTCGAGATGTGTCTGACCCTACCTTCGATGAATTTATGGGTGCGTATGGAGGTACCGGGAAAGCTAGATATGGAGTCACTTCAGAACAACAAGAATTGTTCACTTTCCTGGAAGATTATCCACTGGCATACACCATCCCCGCCCGTATCAAGAGCGCACGAGGGTTGGCAACCGTCTCTCGAAATAAGTTCGGACAATTAGAAAAGCTTGAAGACCAGATTCCAACCCCTGGCAAAAGACTGAGACTGAAACACAATTCGCGGTACGTCTTCTAGGTAGTAACTAAAAATGAAATTCAAGATCGATCTACCTACCGCGATGTGTGGGAAGCACTTCTAAACCTTCGAGACCATGTGTTGGAATCCAGCGTGAAAAAACATCAGGAACATGGTAGAGGTGATCTTCTAAGATACCGGTGTCCAGATATTAATTTGCAACTACAACCCCCGTTGTCAGTATGGGATGAAGACGGTACCCTTTTATTTCCATAAGATCGGAAAGTGTAGAAATGGGACCAGTTGCCGCTTCAAACATACCTTCTCGTCTACACAAAAGTTCCAGGAAAAACTTCCATTTAAGGAGGGAGTAATGTTACGAAATAGCACACTGGTGTAGTCCCTGAATCCGACTCTGTCTAGGCCATGTATGAAAGTGAAAATTATGGCGGATGTGCAGGGATTTATTGGAACTGTTTGCGATTTTTTTTGACTATCTTATCTAGACATTGTTTTTGTGAACAGACTTATCTAGAAAATTCTAGAGAGCCGATTGTTTTTGTGTAAGCCGCAATCTAGAATGATCTAGTAAAAAAGGCACTAATATATAAAGGACCGATCAGCGGAAGGAGTTTAGTTCATAAAGTGATCTCGTGATATCAACAGCGAACAAGTAAATGGTCTAAGTAGTGAAGTGTAAGTGAATATACTGTGTACGTAATATAAGAGAATTATTACAATACTATACAATACTTTTTCTAAACAAATTAGAGAATTGAGTAATAATTGCAACATTTTTTTATATCTCTTGCTTATTATCAACATAGACATCAACCGTATTTCTTTCCCGACTTTTGTGGCAAAAGGTTAAGTGTTATTGTTAAGTTTGGCAGCCTCTTGCACAATTTATTTCCATTTTTCTTGATATTTTGTAGAGGTGGAACAAACACCGATTCGATAACAAATATCCATTAATTTTTGAGAAAATAATAAAGCGTCATGAAATTGTCATAGTAACGATAAATCCTACCCATCAAGAAAAGTAAAATATCATTGTCACATTGGAGACCCGTGGAGAAAGTGTTCAATTTTCTCCATAGTTGAAAAATGAACAACCTTCTCAGCTTAAAACGTTATGTGTGAAAACGCTCTTCAATTCTGTTTCAAAAGAACTTTTGTTTCAGAAGTAATGACCAAGGTAGTGGAGGTTCCCCATTGGGTTTCAAAGAAATATTTAACGAACTTTCCCTCCAAGAAGGTCTCCACTCCTTGGACGACATTCTAAGCGTCATAATCGACCCCGAAGGTATGTCTTTTAATGATCTCAAACCTATTTACAAGGAATTTCTTCTAAAGTTATCCGTAACGCTCACTAAAGATGAATTGTATCAAAGAGCAAAATCCATTATGAGAAGACAGAAAAAAAAGTTGTTAAGAAGAGCTCCTCAACAAAAACATCGAATTAGCATCGGAGGAAAATTTAGGAGATTGAAGCATATATTTCAGAAGAATCTTAAATTCAATCTCAAAAAGAGGATGAAACAGGTAAATGATATAAAATATTCTGAAAAGTATTATAAATTTCAATTACTTATTGCTTTATTAAAATCTTATTCATAGAATAAAACAGTCCAGAAGAACGTTGTTGACATCCCGCCTCAAATGGATCCAAAACCACCAGAAAGCTCCATATCTACATCTTCTTATGACACAAGGCAATTTCAACCCAAAGAAGAACACATTTCGAACAGAAAACAAAATCAAAAGAAAAAAAACCGGAGGGATCGAGCGAGCACCAGCGAAGAAAGTGATTTCTTTTCATTGAGAAAGAACACAAGCAGATCTCAGGGATTTAGCTTGCTGCATAATCAAAACAGGAACTCTTCTTCTGGGTACGTGTCTTGTTCCGAATGTTCCTATGATTCTGATACTTGTACCTGCGTGTCAGCCGATAAGTGTTATTGCAGTTTAGGGCAGAAGAATACTTCAAGAAGGTCAAGGTAAGATTACTACAAAATATCTTTATACTGCACTGGAAGTATTTTGCACAATAATTACCAATACTTTCCCACTTATTGTCTAGTAGGCTCCATCATCACCATCAACACAATTATCATCATCATTTTACTATATAACGCGTTGGGAAATAGTTAAAGAATTGAGAATAAAATCAATTGAATTGAGTTCAAATTATATCAAATTAACCAATAAAGAAAATCCGTGGTTGTTTGGTGATGGAAAACAATAAGTATTTTTTCAACTTATCTTCATGTTTCCAGATGCAGCAGCTCAATTTGTCGGAAACCAGAAACCTGTAGATGTGGTGGAGAAAACGTAGTAGTTTACTGCGAATGTGATACTGATTCTTGTGCGGAAAGCAACAAGTGCTACTGTCCGAATATATCTCACAATCCTTCTGCTGTAGACGCTATTTGTGCGAGAGGCTTCGCTCAAGAATCTTACCATCATCGACATAATAAACTTTGTAAGAAGAAGTCAACTACGAAAAGTACACAAAGTTTGGAGTATTTTCTGAATCCTCCTGAAAAATACTATGAGAAATTGAAAAGTCGAAATAAATTATCTACGCAATCATTAGTGCCTTTAGCGGAAAATGGTATTGGAGAAAAAGATTGCGATCAGTGTTCGTCAGTCAATGGAGGATTGCATAGATATTTGCACGGTGAAGCTCTGTATGGAATTGCGCCATGCAGACCAACTGCTGCGAAGAATCATGGTACTGTCGGAAGTTGTCGCTCTAGTAAGTTATTTGTTTATTATTAGGAATTTCTTAAACTCATTTCATTATGAAAATTAGTATTTTAAAATGATAATAGAAAATATCACATCCAACGCAGCATCATCATTTCATCTGAAAACGATTCATCTCCTGAAATTAACAAAAATGCGAAGGCAGACTGATTTATATATAGAGGGATATGCTTTTGACCGTCATTACGAGAACATCACATCAACCTCCTTCCTAGGACACAAACAATCAAGTTATAGGATTTGCAAAAATTTTTCCAATTATATTTTCACTTCGTAAATTATAATTAATGATTCAGCGTGAAAGCAGTTAAAATTTTTCGAACGCTACTCGTGTCATAACAAATCCATCGAAAAAGTTACTAGGATAGTGACAAGTGTAGTTGGACATTTTAACGGTTAATGTTGTTAACTAACTACATTAATTGTTTACCAGTCCACTACGTGCTATTACTTGTTTTGATTTATTAATCATACTTCCATTGATATTGTAAGTCTTACCATCTACTGCTATGTTAGACAATACAGCTAAGAGCTCACCTCCTTGTGTTATTCCAGCATTTCTTTCAAATTCCTCAGATGGACCTTACCTTGTCATTACTCTTACCCTAGAATCTTTCATCGTCATATCATTTTTTTAAACGAAACTAACTTTTGTGGAATTATCTATAAACAGTTAGTTTTATTTAAAAAAGTAATAATAGTAGATTCCACAGAGTAAGGGTCGAAACAGTAAATTTCATTCCATCGTCATTTTCACCAATCGTATTTTATTTTGTGTTATTTTTAGGTGTTCCATGTCAGTTATGATTATAATTACATTTGGACTGCAATCTGGTATTCATAACATTTTTCAATCACTTGACGTATAGTTGATTTTCCTCGTCGAAAACTTTTTTGGCAATTTGAACACAGAAGACATTAATCTTTTTTCAAAATCGGTCCTTTTCAGAAGCACAACTTTATTTAAAAGGAAAATCGCTTATGAATACGAGAACGTGTGACTTAATATCACAGCACTAAATAAACTGACATTTCTTGTTAATATTTTAAAGAGGAGTTTGTCTTTTATTTCAACGGCCTACTACTCACCTTCTAATCGAAAGCAACCGTTGCATTATTAAATGGGGATATCTGAGTTTTCCTGGTTTAGTTTTTTTTTAATAATTTGAGATAGGAAAAGATATTAAGATGTGGTTTGCGCAGGCTAATTGGCTGGTTATTTTTCTATTTTCTAATCTAAAAAAAGTCATATCATCGCTTTCAAATTTTTTGAGATAATCCAACATTTTGATTATAATATCGAATAACGCCCTCTATCAGCGGCCGTGTATATCACAACTCTCATAATTATAAGAAACCTAAAAGCCCGAGAAATGCTCTTTTCAATGATACTAAATTTATCCAAATCCATTCAGTTTCGAAGATACAGGCATTTATTTAAAACAACATTCAAATACCCCCACCACTTTATTTCGAAAGATAGAGAAAATTGTTTCCACAAGAAATGTTCGACTTTAAGTTAACATTGAAACGCAAATACTTTTTTGTTACATTCATTGGGGAAAATCGCGAGGAACGTAACTTTATGTAATTCAAGATGGTTGAAGCGCCCACTGGCAGCCATCTAGGAAACGCAAAAATAATTCCCAGCATTTTCCCTTGCCCACTTTACCTATAAAAATGTTTACCGTAACTCACTACAATCATTAGTTTCTGAGATACAGCCGCTTGCATAGCTTATTTGCCCTCCTTGTACAAGCGATTGCTCGCTTGCACGTTTTTTTTGGTTTTCTGTTTCTTTTGGTGGGTTTTTTACATGTCTTCGCATCTTTTGAGCCAGGGGGCGCTTGTCGCTTGTCGCTTGTCTTATCGATATGTTTTGTTGGACCTGTAATTTCTTCCTGTATGTGTTTCATGTGTGTCCCCAGGAGAGTGAGGCGTTAGTAATTATCGCTATGATAATGCTTCTTATGAATCTCAACTTGGTTTTAAGATTGAGTTTGCTTCTTCTGCCAATCAGTCCGCCGAGTCTTGCCCTCGCTTGCCTCGTTCTGTCCACTATGCTTTTCACATGTTGGGTGAACGTTAGTCCCTGATCCATAGTTACTCCTAGATATTTCGCTTTTTCGGTCCGTTCGATTTCTTCGCCGTCGATTTCTATTTTTTCTTCTGGTCGCCGGTGACTCCTTTTTCTTGTAAACATGACCGCTTGGGTTTTTTGGCTATTTATCTTCATTTTCCAAAATTTGCACCATTCGTCTACTTCGTTTGCGGCTATTTGCAGTATTTTTGTGATATCCTTTACTTTCACACATCTTGTGACTATGGTGGTGTTGTCAGCGTAAACTGCATTCACGGTGTTCTCTTTTTTCGGGATGTCTGCATTGTATATGTTGTACAGCGTGGAGTGTCCCTTGCGGTAAACCCGCTTCTTATTGGCCTATTTCTGATTTGTCGTTTGCTACTTTTCCTGAAATTTTCTCTCTTTGAGATAGCTGTTCAGGAGTTTTATGAGAGGTTTTGTATATCCTGCCTCTTTCATCTAGTATAGTAATCCATCGTGCCATACTCGGGCGAAAGCCTTACTTATGTCGAGGAATATCGCACCTGTTGATTCTTTTCTATTGAAGCCTTTATTTGAATATTCTACAAGTCTCAAAATTCGGTGTTTGGTGCTATGCTCTTTCCTGAAACCGAACTGTTCGTCTGGTACCATGTTTAAAACACTTGATTGTTCGTTTAGAATCCTCAATATTGTTCGTTCAGTTATTTTACTCATGGCTGGTAGCAAACTGATTGGTGTATAATATCCTCGTCGGAGTGTTCGTTCAATGTAAACTGGGTCTCTGGTGTTTCTCAACGACTCCGCTTTTTCTTTAACGCTGTATACCATCCCGTTTTCTCCATGTATCAGCGGCATCGAGTTTTTATTCTCTCGCAGAACTTTTGCAATATTCCATATTCCCGGTTTTTGCGGAAGTAGTTCGTTCCATTCTTCGCTCCTGTGTTTAGTTTTTCCCGTATTTCTTCCTTGACTTCCCCGACTCTCCTTAATTTTGTCCAGTTCGTTTTCTTTCTTATTTTGGCAGATTGTCTTGTGCCGCTGCCTACTGTGAGAACGATCGGTTCGTGAGCGTCGTCTGCTTTGTAGGTTCTGATGTCAGTCGGCACCGTTATATCTTTCAACACAGCGAAGTCTAAGACGTCGGGCCTGTCCTCCTTAAGGTGGATAGTGCGTCGGTCTTGCGAGACTTACCGCTTGATATGACGGATATTTTTCTGTTAATATCTCAAAGTTTCTTCGTCTGTTTCTTATGGTGCTGCACCACGCAGGGGACTTGGCATTTAGATCTCCTATTATTATGCCTTTTTTCCCTCTGGGAGTACCGCTAACACGTCTTCCTCGTGTATAGTGGTTTCAGGTCTTACGTATGCGGATATTATTCTAATATCTCCGCTTATTGTTCGAAATACTACTATCGTGGCTTCCATAGTTAGTAATTCCGGAGTGTTGATTTGGTGTAAGCTTAGCTCTTTCTTCACTAAGATCCCTGTGCCGCCGGTGTAGCCTGGACAGGTGAATATGTGGTTATATCCCGTTAGTTTTGTTTCTCGGAGCGCGAAAATGTCATAATCTGCTCCATCCAAGATTACTCCCATGGTATTTTGGTTGGTTCTTAGCCCTCCTGTTATCCACGGTCCTATTGTTATTTGACTGGCATGGTTTTCCGCCATTAATTAGCTCGTTGTGCCATTACTGCGGTTATGAGCGTTTGCATGTTTTGTAACATACTCATAATTTATTTCGGGTCACTCTGGGTGGATGCCTTGTTAGGTTATTCAGACGATTTTTTCGCCGCCTGTGCGTAGCATATTCCTACTGCTACGGTACTTGGTTTTTTGGTTGTATTTTTTTCCGCATTCTTTGGATTTTTTGGGCACCCCCTGTAGTTGGCGGGGTGGTCTGCTTCCCAATTTTGGCATCTTGGCCTTTCGGTTACACTCGAGGTGCATTTAGCAGCCCTGTGTCATCGGGCGCACCTTATCCTGTGCACGTCCATATTGCACGTGCTCTGCAGTGCTATTCTTGACGTTCGCAGGTTTCGAGGTTATTCGCATGTTTAACACTTGCGAACGGTTGTGTGAATTTGGTATTCTTGACCAGTTGCATGAGCTGCGTATACTCACAAAAACAGTGAGTGACCACCATTCGTATCTCCGACAAATCGTACGCACACACCACTTAAATCACTTTCATCTGTTGCTTATATCTGTCATTTTCGGTTTTATATTTTTTATTTCTTGTTTAAAGTATTGGTTGTATTTATTGTTCTTGATTAGTTTCAACCAGTTTTTTTTATAGTGGTAGTTTAATAAGGTATTATTGCAATGAATGATGATTAGGTTTATATTGCTTCTCCAAAAATAACAAAAAATGTAGTATATCTGGATTCATAGGACCCGCTGTACTCGTTCTAGTCAGCTGAAAATCAATAGGTTACATCTGTGAGACACCTTGAACAATATTCAATCATAACATTGTTCACTTCACTTTTGGTCACTTTGGAGGCTATATCGTGCTAACAAACTCAAAATTCTCCAAAAATGACAAAAATTTGGTACTTCAAGTACCATAGCACCCGTTGTACAAAGGTTAGTGAGCTGAATATCAATAGAGTTCATCTTTGAGACACCCTGAATAATATCCAATCATAAAATTGGTCAATTGTATATACTCCGGAGGCTGTATCGTGCTAACAAACTGAAATTTCTTCAAAAATGACAAAAATGTTGTACTCAAAGTACTATAGCACCTGTTGTACTGGCTCTGAAGAGCTAAATATCAATAGGGTTCACCTGTGTGATGTCCTGAATAATATTCAATCATAAAATTGGTGACTTGTTGCACTCCGGAGGCTGTATCGTGCTAACAAGACATGTAACGAAAAGTGGCCGACGACGACGACGACATACACTCAGGATTTTTTTCTAAAAACCGTTTTTTCGTGTTGTTGATGGAAAACGTAAAAATAACTCAAAAAAAAATTTCAAAATTCCAACTTTTTTTGGGGTAAACCAATACTTTTCTCGCATATTAGATAGGTTGGGCGGAAAAGTAATAACCCTAAAAAAGCGTCTTTTATTTGACACATCTCAAAAATTACTACGTTGCCAAATGTTATTTCAGCGAAGCATCCAAACATTCGCATTTCACTACGAAGAGTAGTCAAGAATACCGGTCCTAGCATCCATTCGCACCAGATCAATCGCATCGATGTTCATACGTGACTTTGCGAACGATCTTGAGAATAGCGCAGCTGGCCGTGGTGAAACCCCTGGCATATATAACATTAAATGAGTGAAGTCAGCAGAGTGTACCAGAGAAAAACAATTATGGAAAAGAAACCAAATTTTGTGTTTTGATCCAAGAATTTATTATCAGCAGAGCGCTCTCGGTTTAATGATAAACCATCATCAGTGCCCCCTGTAAAAGTAAGAAAATTGATCTTACATTCTCGATATGAAATAAAAGGTTTAGAAGGGCCTAAAGCCAAATAGATACAATTCACTTCACAAATTAGAAGATGCATAAAATGAATTAAAATATAGTGCTTGAAACACAGTCACTAATTAATTAAAATAATAATAAAAAACACACACAACCCATTGTACAATGGATGAATCACTAAAATAGGGGATAAAATTTAACTCAAACATTTAGGAGTCAGCTGTTTGACATTTGACAACAATTGTAGAAGATAAATTGAAAATGAACAATTTTTGAAGGTGTTAATTAGTAAGGTAGGTTAACAACAGCCGGTGCTCTGATGACGTCATGCGAATCATAGAATCAAAAGTTGACAAAAGCTTAAAGGATAAGTAAATTTCATTAACAACTACGTTCTTATGACCTCCTCAGAGAAACAAATGTGTGGTGGTGTGAATAACTGAAAATAGTCAAGGATTTGAAATAAAGTAAGAGCCACGAATGAAAAGGAAAAATGGAAAACAACTTTAGTGAAAAAGTGACTCACAATCAGACAAGAATAATCGCGTCTGCACACCACCCCACCGCGGAATCCCAATCAGGGAAGCGACCCGAACGTCTCTAAAGGAAAAACAACTACTCCTCGAGCTATCTGCTCCGACAGATATTGGATAACATCCCTTCAGCAACGAACCGGCCAATCCCCTGGAAGAGACCCCGAAGAGGACAGGCGCAGAAGCACGAAACCTCCCCCCGTGGAAGTTGGAAATGTAGCTCGAATTACGGTGTTGTGTTCACGTGTTGTATTGGTCCCAACTGATCTGAACTATTATCATCATTAAGCAGGATCTCACCATCAAAAAGTTTTCTATGTAGGGGGGTAAACTTTCTGCCAATCTCTGTCTGTACATTAAGGCACTTTTTGTTTTTATTGACCTCCTTCATGATTTCCAAATTGGATTGGATTGAGTTAAATGTTATACCCTATTTTAGGGATTCATCCATTGTACAATGGGTTGTGTGTGCTTTTTATTATTATTTTAATTAAATAGTGACTGTGTTTCAACCACTATATTCTAATTCATTTTATGTATCTTCTAATTTGGCCCTTCTAAACCCTTTATTTCATATCGCGAATATAAGATCAATTTTTTTACTTTTACAGGGGGCACTGATGATGGTTTATCATTAAACCGAAAGCACTCTGCTAATAATAAATTCTTGTACCAAAATACAAAATTTGTTTCTTTTCCATAATATATAACATTGTACGTCGTAACAGGTCCGTCGTTTTTTCTATTATACCACACTTATTTTTGTGTGGCAGAGGTATCTGATGTTTTTGTAAGCCTTTCTTATGCGGGCTCTATTACTACCATCTAAATTGTTAGTAATTTTCGTGTTCGTCTTCATTTTTTTGTGTACGGCTTAGTAGTTGCCAAACTTTTTTGCTTGTCTCGATGCGAGCTATTTTCCTGTTTCGGTTTTTTCTCGCACGTCTTACTATTTTTTTAAACGTTTTATCGTTATGTTTGCAGCGTAGTCATCCGTGCTTGTGTCGTCTTGTTTCGAAAGTCCATCCCAATTTTTTTTACTTTTTCCCCGATTCCTTCCTTTTCATTTTTTTTCCGTTTTCCTGCTCGGACTTCGGCTTCTGCTTCTAGCGTTTTTTATTCTTCTTCTTATTCCTGCTGTGTATAGGCATCATTGCCTGTTTTTCTTCACATCATTGCCTCTGCTCAGTCACCTGGGAGGTTGTCACTTCATCTTTTCCTAGGTCTTCCAAGGCTTCTTTGTCCTGCTGGTGATTTGTCCCTTGATATTTTCACAATTCGTTCTTCCGTCATGCGGTCAATGTGCTCATTCCAGTTTATCTTTCTATCCAGTACCAAGTCATTGATGTTATCTATCTCGCATGTTCGTCTTATGTTTTCACTTCTTTCTCTATCCATTAGTGTTCTTCCCGCTATTCTTCGAACTATTTTCATTTCTGTAGTCTCCAGTATCCGTTTCGTTTTAGAGGTCTCAGGCCGGGTCTCTGCTGCATAGGATAATATAGGTCTGATTGCGGTCTTGTATATGCGGGCTTTGGCTTCAGTTCGAATGTATTTATTTTGCCAGATTGTGTCATTCAGGTATGCTGCTGCTCTTGTAGCTTGGTTTCTTACTTCCGTCTCCACGTCCCCGTGTCCGGATATTTCGATTCCCAGATATTTAAATTTCATTTCCTGGTGTATTATTTTGTTATCCACCACAAGCTTACATCTGATCGGCGTCTTGGAAGTAACCATTGATTTTGTCTTTGCCGCTGATATTATCATATTGAACTTTTTTGCTGTTTTGTTAAATTGGTACAGTAGCCTATGCAGATCGTCCTCGTTCTCCGCCAACAGTACCGCATCGTCTGCAAACCACAGGATTTTGACCTCTTTATTTCCCATTTCGTATCCTCTTAGTTTGCGTACTTGTTTTATGATTTCATCCATCACTATGTCAAATAGGAGCGGGCTGAGAGAGTCCCCTTGCCTAATGCCCCTATTTGCAGGTAGCTGTTCAGCTAGGTCACCATTTATTTTTGCTTGGATCGTATTTTTTGAGTATATATTTTCGATTATTTTAATGAAATTGTATGGTATCTGTCTATTATAGAGAAGGTGTATTATGTCTTTTAATTGTATTCGATCGAAGGCCTTCTGCAAGTCAGTGAAACACATGAAGGCCGGTCGATTATATTCGATCGATTTTTCCGTTATTTGTCTTATGACAAATATTGCGTCCGTGCAGGATCTTCCCAATCTAAAACCCTGTTGTTCATCTGCTAGTGAGATACATCCATTTATTTTATTGGTTATTATCTTTGTGGTTAATTTCAGCGTTGTGCATAGTAGATTTATTCCTTTATAGTTCTCGGGCATTTTTTTATCTCCCTTTTTAAATAGCGTGATCGTGATGCTATTTCTCCACTCATCTGGTATTCTGTGTCTAATCTTTTTGACTAGGGTTGTTAGTTGTTGGCTTAGCTTCCCTCCTCCATATTTATTGCTAGTAGCAATTCCCTCTGATTTTTCTCGGCCTTCTTCGATGCTTCCTTCAAAATTTCCATAGATTCTTCAAGTTTTTTGGTAAGACTATTCAGTTTTAGTTTGTTCCTCGTTCTTTTTCTTTAGTCTTATAATTCTGTCGACTTTTTTGCCCTGGGTGCCAAATAGGGTAAAGTACAGATATATGCCACGAGAGGATGATGCCGCAGATCAAGAGACGCGGAAACTATGTGCACTTGACAACTGTCGGCGGGATCGGAGAACTATTGTTTTGTACATGGTCGGTGCTTCGATTGAGCGCAAGTCTTTGAACGGGAATAAAGTTGGTAGGATATATTTTAATTGCTTAATATTTATTTGTATGTTGTTAATAGAATTAGGGAAGTATGTATAAAAAACGGGATTATTACTTATTGTGGATGGACATTCATCTCATGGTTCAGATGTTGAAATGCTGGAGCTTGCAAACAAAAACGATATAGTTTTATTACGCTTACCAAATCACTGTACTCAAGCACTGCAGTTGTTTTTCGGTCCTCTTGAGATGTATTAGAATTAAGAAGCCAAAGCATGGATGGTTAACAATCCCAGCAGACACTTATCTAGATACCAAGTAGGAATACTTTTGGGAAAAGAGTGGATGACGGATGCCACAGCAGTAAATTCCATTTCTGGATTTAAAGATACGGGCGTCTATCCACTTAATGAGAATGCTATTCCTGATCATTTCTTTGCGATCGCTGATATAGTAACAGAAAATTCAGACCAAAATAATATTCCCCATGAGGAAACAGATGAGAACTCAGATGAAATATCTTTACCTCCAAGAGAAACAACTCCACGTCACCAGTCTGGTGATTCAACAAATTTGGTTGGTAAACACTGCTGTCATTGATAATCAACAGTGCTAACGTATCCAGCGGTGCCACGAGGAAGCAGACACGCGATGGTTGGTTGCATTTCTCCATTGGACTGCAGAAAGCTACCTACAAGCAGGCAAGCAAGCAAATAGACAAACCAACTACAAAGCAATGGCCAGCTTACAACCAACTCTATTTTTAGCAGAAATATTCTAATAATTATAAAATGTATAGTCTTCTATGAAATATACCAACTATTCAGATTCATACGAAACAATTGTCTAGATCCATTACTTTTAACAGGCAATTATTGACGGTACCTACTATTTTATTGACAATCTATGTTCTGCCGTCCTAAGAAAGAACACCGTATGTGGCATTTTTGTGGGATATTGGTAGTTTCAAATTCATCATGTCATTAAGTGTATCAAATATTTATTTTAATTTTTTTTCCATAAAATTTCAGCAAAAAATTTGATTTGAAATTAAGCAAATTGGACGCTCTCTATATTTATGATCAAGTTACTAGCCAAGAACACCGTAAGTAGAGATTTTTTCCGTAAAAAGAATCATTTATCTGATGATACTAGTCATAAACACCGTATGTTGTAAAATTGAAACCACATACGGTGTTTTTGCCTTGAAACGTATATAGTTTCCTAATTTGTGACTTGCCGTACAAAACGACCAAAGACATACGGTGTTCTTGCTTAGGAACTAGTTCATTTCTCTATCAAGAACGTGCTCGCGTATGTGTAGTCTACGTATCTTGTTCCAGTTTCTTTTCGGAAATAGAGCCGTGTATATCGTTCTCTAGTTTTAAATCATGGGGTCAAGATCGCGTCGAATGGTTTTGATGGCAGTCAGTCAAAATAATAATAACGATAAAAGCTGTTGGTGTTGATGAGAGTAGTTGTAGTAGTATTACTAACAATAGTGAGTTGAGTTGTTGTGGTGGTGATTTAATTACACTAGATGAGAATATGATTATTCTGGACGAAAACCTACAGCCTCTGATAACTAGCAATTTCATAGAGAACAATAATGAGATATGTGAAATAGTTAAATCTTTTGAGACAGAACAAGGTAAGTTAAATTCTTTATTTCCAAGACAAAGCTAAAGATAACCACAAAAAAGCCGGATTGGGGCAGATTGTATCTTGTATATGCGAGAAATTTTATTCTTGTTTTTTCAGAAAGAAGCTCAATGCTTGAAAAGACTCAAGAAAACCATGTCGGGACTGTGGTGCATGTTGAAGCCGAAGTATCACAAACTGAAGACAATATTGTTTCAAAAAATTAAACATTGTCGCATTTTCAGTACTGTTAGATATATTCTCTAATGTTTCATTTTGTTCTCTATCAATAGAATTAGAACCTGCTCGTTTCGCTGATGATGATGTTATTGAAGAGCAAGCCGAAGCATCCGAAGCAGACAGCTTAGTTGTTTTGAATAATCAAACAAGTAATAATACCCCCACAATTTAAAAATATTATGGCAGTTGGTTGAATTATTGTTTCCTTCGAGAGAACTACAACAGTAATCTAACAGATGAAAGTCTCACAAAAAGTGGGGAAATTAGAAAAAGGAAGAGATACTCACTACCTAAAAAAGAAAGAAATGAGATTCGGAGAAAGAAATTGATTGCATGTCACGAAGTCAAGGACGGGTGCAAATGCAAATAGAGATGTTCAGAAAAGATTAACAATTCCTTACGTCATAAAATTAATTAAAAATATTGAAACAAAGATTTCCCCAAGCAGAAAGCATTTCTTAGTCATTACATAGAGTGCGGAAATATGAAAAAAGGCGTCAAATGAAAAATGAGAAAAATTACAGAAAGAATGTGTCAAGAACCTATTGTTTCAAAGGCGAAGATAAAAGTAGAATAGAAGTTTGTAAAGTATTCTTCCTAATCACTCTAGGATATAAATCAAACAATGATAGCATTCTTCGCATTTTAGGAAGTCCACTTCAGGATAAACGTGGGAAACATGGAAAATCAAGAAAAACATAGACCACCAAATAATTCGAAATCACATTATGAAGTTCTCGCCATGCGTGTCCCACTACCGACTAGAGCACGCTCCTTAAAAATTATATCTGCCGAGTGATGTCTCTATAGCCCAAATGTACAATGATTTCAAAGAATCACAAAACTTTTCTATTTCTTATGAGCTTTATCGAAAAGTTGTCAATGAAATGAACATTTCGTTAATCAGACTTGGGCATGAAGAATGCGAAGCATTTATATTACATGATCCAAAGCATACAAAAGTAAATGATACCGAAAACAAAAACTGTGATCATTGCTAAAATTGGTTACAACATATCAACAGAGCACAAATGTCAAGAAATATGTACAAATTAGACAAGGAGAATAAGGATGATGATACGCTAATTTACTCGTCTGACATGCAAAAAGTTGTTATGCTCCCGAGAATCGATATGTTCAAGCAAGTTATATTTACACCAAGAATAATCGCTTTCAATCAATCCTTTGTACCATTAGGAGATATGACAACAAAAAATAAAGCTGTTGCTGTGGTTTGGCATGAAGGAGTATCGGGCCGAAAAAAGGAGGACGTCATAAGTGCTTATAATTATGTCTTGTCCATTTATGCTAGACATAAAAGCACATTTGCATCTGGGCTGATAACTGCAGCGGGCAGAACAAAAACTGGTCAATCTTCAGTTTCCTCTTGTTTTAGTCAATAACCAACATATCATGGCTGAGACAATCACTATTAAATTTTTCGAGCCGGGTCACAAATTCATGTCTGCCGAGAGTTTACACCATTTAGTAGAAAAGGGATTGAGGTAAAATCCCAAAATATGATTTCCATAATTTTTCCACTGTAGTTCAAGACTGCTCGAAAAAAATACCGTTTATGTTCAAGAAATGGAATTCAAAGATTTCAGATATAGGCCCAATCTGACTACTAATTACCAGTTGAATAAACTCAATAAAGATCGCCCGCTCTTAAAAGAAATTGTACTAACACAAGCTAGAAGAGGATCCAAATCACTTTATTTTAAGACAAAATTTGATGGCGAATATGGAAAGTTGAATATTTTACCCAAAAATGCACAATGCTGAAAGAGCCTAAGGCACACGATGGAAACCGGGGAATAGCTGCTAAGAGAAAGCGAAAAATTTTAGATAATCTTGGAGACATCATTCCCAAGCACAAGTTAATTTTTTGGGAAAATCTCCACGAAAATAATGTCCCTGACCTCATTAACAACATTGAAGATGATTAGAAAGGTACCTACCTAGTTTTGGTTTCAAGTGAAAAATAATATTAGTTTTAGACACATAATATGTTTTGTTCCTTTTTGAAGTTATTTGAATAAATGTTGAAATTTAGTTGCAGGCGTGTTTTAGTAAGAAAATCCCACATTTTATAAGAAAAAATAATGAGAGTAATATAGAGACTTCAAAGTTCGCTTAGATTGGATAAAGTTGGGCGGTTTTTGAAATTTTTAAAAAATATCACCGATATCACACTTAGGCCGGTTTCCTAAAGAACACAGCACATTCTCAATGCTGGTAGCTAACTGCCTATTTTGTCAAATATTGTACATACGGTGTTTTTGTCTAGTAAAATGACCGCGTTTTAGTCAACTACCACCCGTATGTTTGAAAAACTGAACATACGGCTTTTTTCCCTAGGAACGAAAAGTTCTTTTACTAGACCATATCCACGTATGTGAATAATTTTTGCTATAAAAAGAAAGTTACACGCATCACAAATATAATGGATATATCAACATAACAAGCTAAGTCATGGGTGATATGGTATACAATTTGAAGCAACTATTCCCTTCCATTCAATCAGGAGGCCATATATATTGCCCCAAATTTCAATCGCTGTTTTCTTCCTTAGGACGGCAGAGCTGACAATCAAAATTTCCAATCTTCGCAGTCCGACGATATTTGATAACCAATTTCGGACTTCTCGCTATGCTTTTGGTCACTAATATCCGGCAAGACTTTCACTGAATTAAATTATGTTTGAGGAACAGCTTAGAAGATCTGTTAACTGATAAATCACTTGATAACACAAGTCTTTCAACATAAATATGAAAATATCCTCTTAGTGAAGCTAATCAACGCGAAATTCACTACAAGAGTTTTAAAAAATATAATCTAAAATTTATAAAGATTTCTAGGCTTTTTTTGATGCGTGGTAATTAAAATCTCTATTCACATCAACTTTTTTATTTTGAGTCATTTTTTTGGGGATCCCTTCTTCAATTGTTGGTACTGAACAGGAGATTATCTGCGTTCATCTCTGACTATTTTATGTTAGATATTCTTTGTTTACCCACACACCATTGCTTATGGATAAGGATAACTCCCTGACATTTCTTAATTACACGATAAATGAAAAAAGCATAAAGTTTATTATCGTAAAAAGGACTAAATGAGTCGTAAATTCTTTAAAATCTAAAAATTGCGAATAGCTGACATTGAGTTTCAGGTTACGAGGTCATAAATTTGCCGTTTTGAATCGTTGAGACAATACGTTTATGCCCTTCACATTTCGAGAGATGATACACTTTAATAACAATGTTACTATATTACCTATACTTATCTAAATTACGATCAAAAAGGAGGTATTACTGATAGTTTGTAATAATGACTTTTGTTTTGAAGACTAACTAGAAAATAAGAGTTTAAATGGAAATTCCATTCCATTCCATTCCAAGTATATTCGCAACTATTATTTAGAGGAACATAATGGGTTGCTGTGCATTGAAAATCCTACCTATCAATTGAAGGAGAGACTCAATATCAAAATATTAGCATTTGAAGGATATAATACCAGATCTATTCCTACTTTCAAAATATTAACCTTTAGAATATCGAGACAATGTGCTAATCTCTCTCTCGTATACGAACATGGCGAAATATATGGTATTCCAATATTAATGACAGAGTATTCCATTTGTTGTCTCAATTGGACCAAATATTAATTTGAATAAAACACATATAACATAATTATCGATGAAGAACAATATATTATACGAATAAATAATGAAACATGTTTGGTCATATTGAGTACAACTGCGAGGATATGATAAACGAACTCACAATTTATTCAAAAGTACGAATGAAAAGCATTTCGTTGAATCGTCTTCGCATTGGTAGATGAATAACCAAACACAGCGGGAATACTTGAAGATTTCATTTGTAAAAGAGGGAGTGAAAACTCCATCTACCAATTACCGAAATTAACTTTCGATATTATCGAAAGTTAATTTCGGTAATTGATATCAACTTAATAGAAATAATATTTTATACAGGAAATTTCCCAAAAGTCTCTTTTTATTTAAGTAGGACTACTAATGGTTACTCCAATTTCATGTTGAAGCATTCCGTATATTTACCCCTTATAAATGAACTATGTACTTATTTTATGAAAAAAGTAGAAGCCATTTTTATATGCCGCCGATAATTTTTCAATAAAGATTGCAATAAATAAACATGCGACACAAAAATAGTAAATAGTTTATTTAATAGAAAATATTACAAGACTTAATTATAATCACAAAATAAACGGTTTTAGAGATTAAAACTAACTTTTCCGCATCTGTGAGATGCCCTGAACAATATTCTATCATAAAATTGTCACTTGTATACACTTCGGGGGATGTATCGTGCTAGAAAACCGAAATTTCTCCAAAAATAACCAAAAATGTAGTATATCTGGATTTATAGGACCCGCTGTACTCGCTTTAGTAAGCTGAAGATCAATAGGGTACATCTGTGAGACACCTTGAAAAATATCCAATTATAAAATTGGTTACTTGTATACGTTCCGGAGGTTGTAACGTGGTAACAATCCGAAATTTCTACAAAAAGGACCAAAAATGTGGCACTTCAGGTACGATAGCGATAATAGCACCCGTTGTACTAGCTCTGGTGCGCTTAAAATCAATAAGGGTTCATCTGTCAGACGCGCTGAACAATATTCAATCGTAAAATTGGTCAATATTATACACTGTGGAGGCTGTATCGTGCTAACAAACTGAAAATTCTCCAAAATGACAAAAATTTGGTACTTCAAGCACGATGCCGCTCGTTGTACGGACTTTAGTGAGCTGAAATCAATCAGGTTCATATTTGAGACGCCATGAATAATATCCAAATAAAATTGGCCACTTGTATGTACTCCTGAGGCTGTATCGTGCTAACAAACTGAACTTTCTCCAAAAATTACAAAAATGTTGTACTTAAAGTACTATAGCACCTGTTGTACTGGCTCTGGTAAGCTGAAAATCGATAGGATTCATCTGTAAGATGTTATGAATAATATTCAATCATTAAACTGGTTACTTGTTGCATTCCGGAGGCTGTATCGTGCTAACAAACTGAAATTTCTCAAAAAATGACAAAAATGTCGTACTTCAAGTACCATAGCACCCGTTCTACTGGCTCTGGTGACCTGAAAATAGGGTTCATCTGTGAAATGTCCTGAACAATATTCAATCATAAAATTGGTGACTTGTGGCACTCCGGAGGCTGTATCGTGCTAACAAGACATGTAACGGAAAGTGGCCAACGACAACGACGACGACAACATACAAACAGGATTTTTTTTCTAAAAACCATTTTTTCGTGTTGTTCTTGATAGAAAACGTAAAAATAACTCAACAATTTTTTCATAATTCCAACTTTTTTTGGGGTAAACCAATACATTTCTCGCATATAGATAGGTTGGGCGGTAAAGTAATAATATTAACGAGCCATTGTAAAATTTTTTCTGTCCAATTTGTCAATGCCTTTTTTCCTTAATAAACAAATGATAAAAATGGCTCATAAAATTTCATTAGTACTCCTTTGCATAATATGCTTGCTTCTTAATTTTCCCTTTTTGCAGTTTCTTCCATTTTTTACTTTTCCCGTCCGTCATACCATCTTGCCAAGATAAACTATAAACGAAAAATTTACGAAAACCTCAATTTAATTGCGTTTTAAGTTATACTTCTCTTCTTTCATTAAAATTATTTGAAGTGTGGATAGAACTGCTTAATGGTTCATTAATGAATAATTCTTCGGTAGGCTCCTCGTCACTGCTTGATGATAAACCTAAAACAGAATTGTTTCTTTTTACATATTTTCCAATGGTTGCAAAATAGTGTTCTACAGTCAGTATCACATAATTCAGACAATATAAAACTTACCACTTTCTGAAACTAATTTTATCTTAAAATTTCCACATTCTGAAAATTCCACCACACTGCTTATTTCTTCTGATTTTCAAAGAGCCTTCATGGTAATTTTATGTTGATAATTGCATTCGTTCTTTCCACATTTGCTATTTTTTTCCACATTTTTTGATCTTCAATATTCTCCAACAAATCCAGTAATTTAACTGTTAAACGTAAAAAGATACTAACATTTAAAATATACCTAATATTGCGTTGTCGACACATTTGGTTGTACATTTATTTAAAATTTACATTGCCATGTCCAATTCGATAACAATTGGCCAACATCGTGATTCTATTTTTGCTCTGAAAATAATATCTAAAAACAGCACCTTATTTTGATAAGAACAAAAATGGCTTTATATATTTTATGTATTTTTCTTAATGAATTATTATCTTTGTGAATGCTAAAGTAAATAATTATCCCCATCTTTTTCTAAATATTTAAAATACATTTCACTATTTTCTTTAAATGTTTCAACATCAATTTCTTTTAATACACTTCTCAGTTCTGCCTTCACGGTTTTCATTACCTTTGATGTTTATTTAATTCACTATACAAATTAAATGACCCCTTTGTTGTGCATATTAGACACAATATAACTTTCTTCATTGGATACGTTTCATCATTTCATATACTTATTAATTTTTCTACAATAATTTCTCGAGAACAAATATCTAAATTCAACTGTAAATTTAATTAATTAGCAATATTAATTGCTGTTAATAATAATAATACAATATTAATAAAATAAATGATTTTTAGAGAGTATTTCATAAGAGCACAAAAAGTTGCGAATAACTCAAATAGCCAAAGCAAATGAAAGGTTAACAATAAAAACAGCCTATATTTTAACATTTTCCGTTAAAAATGAATGTCTTCGGACAGCAATTCGGTTGCAGTTCAGAATAAGAAAAATTGCGCGCTCTGATTGGATGTGTAGCCTATAAGGGGCATGTTAATCACAGATAGATGAGACACTGATTGTGGCGCCATCAAAAAAGTCTGTCGACTAAACAATTGAGTGATGTTAAAAAGATTTCTGTAATTTTAGGTTTTAGCGATATATTCAAATCTACTGTATTCTAATTATTTTATTTCAAAATAATCATTTATTGTCCATCATTTGACATTTCATTCAATTCAACTCCATTAACTCAATAATGATTAGATGTTGAGTTAAATTAAATGAAATATCAAATGATGAACCATAAATGGTTAAATTGGAAAAAATAATACAATAATCATTTAAACAGTTTATTTATTTTGGTATAAAAATACACAACAAATAATTTCTTTCACAAAGTACTTTTCTTAACAAACAGAATGACAATACATAAACTATAATATAAGAACAATGCAATAATTGAAAAATAATTTGAGTAACATACATTATAGATTGGAGTATCATTAGATTTTTAGATGATGTTAAATCAAGATAAAAGTAGAAAATTAGTATTTATATTGATTTATTTATTTATTGTATACACACAGAGCTGGAAAAACTACTGAAGTATAACTGCTAACTACTTAAACATAGAAAGTGTTAGCAATGAGTAGTTAACTACTACTTTGGCAACTTTCTGTGAAAGAATATATTTGAGTATAATTACTGTGACTGTCAGAACAGAAGTAATTGAAATATTTTTAAAGGAAAAGTACTACTACCCATATCTGTAATTACAAGGTGCCAATTAATTATATATAAGAGTGCTAAACAGCACTTGTGACTGTACAAAATTTAAAATAACATTTCATTTCCACTTAAAACATATCTTTATTTCTTTACTGGAAGTAGGTCTATATCACAAGCTTAAACCAAGTGTATTGCATATTTGTATATTTCTACATTTAGAAGCATTCGGTTCTTATAAAACAGTCGCATAAGGCAGTTTAAGTTACTATGCAGTTCCTAGCAGTCTATGATTGTTAAAATGTTTCTCAAGGGCTCTTAAAAATCCCACCGTCTTGTGGAAGTCCTTTCTAGTTTCTGGTTGAGCTTCTACAAGTAGACACACAATAAATAAGTGAACACACAAATATGTTTCAAAATTTATATCAACAAAAGAAAACAAGATGCGCTTACTATTGAAATGATAAGTTTACACATGTTTTTTACTAAGCCAAAAACCTTTTAAAAAATGTATTGAATGAATTTTTTTGGTTTTTTTGAATTCCTTTTTTTTGGAGCTTTTGATTTTTTTTAGAATTCTTCAATTTTTTGTTTTGATTTATAGTTTTTTTTATTTTTTGGATTTCTGAACTATCTTTTGATTCATTGTTTTTTTTTAATTTTTAATTATTAGATATTTTGGATTTTTTGTTACCGCTAGACCAAACACTTAGACGTAATGGCTCAACTAAAGTTAATACTCACTTTCATTTCTCATAAATTGTCATACCATGGGCTATATATGGAAAACGGCAAGGGATCAATACCTTCCATCCTATAGCTGGTGGAGGGAATATCTTTCACATACGGTGAAGGTGGCAATAGCTCAACACCTTTATTGGGGGAGGCAATAGCTATAATATAAAATAAAACCCAGATTATTATTTTTTCGTTGGGTACATTTTAAAATGTCCAAAATTATAGCATGGTATAATACAATAAAACTTACTATCATTTTTTTTTAATTTCCTCTCAAATAGGAAGGCAAATCAAACTTGATAACCTCCCTTCGTTTTTCTCAAATCTAAAGAAACTCTGTTTTTGAAAATAAAGGGGACATATCTTCCATTATTTTCTCGTCGAACAATTTAATGATTTATTACCATTGCGTTCCAGCCGTTTTAATTTCATATCTTCCTGGGTTGGAGGAAGAAAACTGTATAAAGAAATATTTACTTTAGTAATGCAACAGTTTTCAGTTTAGCTAATGTAAAAAACAACTATGATCTCTAGAGTTGTCGATTAAATTAGTAGAAATTCTGTATTTTATAAAAATAAAGAAAATTGTTGTTAATTGAGAAAGAAAAATTGCTTTAATTTTTTTAATAAAACTTACCGAGTACACCACTTATTACGTTCCTTCACAATACACTTTGACATTGTTTTTTCAATCAATAACAATGGAACAATAATAAAGCAACGAAACAACAAATAAATATTACACTATACTCGATAGTCGAAATTGTGTAAAGTGAGTCAGAGCTATCTAATCAACACTTTGGTTAAAGCGCAGTTGCCATATGTATTCTAGAGAGAAATGCTGTATTTTATAAATACACTTCAAATCCATTGTGTCAATATTTCAGGTACAAAAGATGAAATGTAATTAAGTCAATACCAATTTAATATATTTATTTCAAACTTCAAGCAGACTAATAATAATTAGTTTACTTGAAATGTGAAATAAAGTGTTTATGTATATTTCTTGAACGCAAAGTTTGTTGTGAAAAACTCGCCGATTTGACAATGTTGGAGAGTCGCTTCAATGTTCCGGCTTTGAGAACGAGATAGATAGATCGAGCTACGCGAATGAGACAGTGATAGTAAACAGTTATGTGAGGTGTTTATTCTCTTCATGAGCGTAACATCAGTATTTGTGTTGTGGTTTTGTGTGATAAATCGGTTATTATTGGTATTTATTGTAATATTTATATCGGTATATTTAGTGATAATAATGGCGGAGTGTAGCGGTGTTGGCGATAAAAAACGGCGTCGTAACAATTTAATTCGGGAAGAAAAAGTCCTCATATTAAATGTGTACGAAGGACTGCGTGCCATGGACAAACAGTTGGGTGTTAGTGACGCTGTGATTAAGTGCAGTTATTTAACTAAAGTTTCTGAGAGTACTATATACAATATTCTAAAGAAATCGCGGGACGGATCTTTGACAAAAGAACGATGTGAAAACTGTAAACCGGAAAGTAGGGGAAGAAAGAAAATTATTTTGGACGACCAAACACGGAATGCTATACGTAGGGAAATACATTCTTTTTATTTTAGGAATGAAATCCCCTCGGTAGCTAAATTGAGCAAGGTAATAGAAGCTGATGATACTTTACCAAACATCAGTGATAAAGTTTCGAGACGAACTTTAAAATTAATGAATTTTCGTTACCAAACAAGAAGTAGAAACAGTGCCTTAATTGAACGAAATGACATTGTGGAATGGAGGAGAAATTATTTAAAACAGATACGAGAGTTTCGTAACGAAGGACGGCACATATATTATCTTGACGAAACATGGTTAAATGAAGGCCACACTGTGTCAAAAGTGTGGCAAGACATGAATATACGAAGCAATCGACAAGCCTTTATGGAGGGTTTCTCTTCCGGTTTAAAAGCTCCCTCTGGGAAAGGACGTCGACTGATTATCACTCACATTGGCAGCGAGGAAGGATTTGTAGAAGGTGGATTACTAAGTTTTCAGTCCAAAAAAACTGTCGATTACCATGAAGAGATGGATGGTAACCGGTTTGAAACATGGTTTAGATCAATTTTAACAAAGGTAACTCCTGGTTCAGTGATAGTTATGGATAATGCTTCATACCACTCTCGTCGACTGGAGCAAATACCTACTTCAGCTAGCCGCAAGAGGGTTATAATTGATTGGTTAGAGAGTAAAAGCATTCCGCACAACGAGGCAATGCTAAAAGTTGAATTATTATCTCTCGTACGGAAACATAAAAGCAGTTATATTAAGTACGTTGTCGATGAAATGGCGAAAGATTTCAACGTCTCAGTTGTTAGACTTCCTCCCTACCACTGTGAGTTAAACCCCATCGAGCTGGTTTGGGCCCAAGTGAAAAATTATGTTGCGAGAAAAAACAGTACATTCAAAATGGCTGACGTTGAGAAACTGTTTGACGAGGCGCTGCATACCGTTACTGCTGAGAGTTGGCGTAAATGTATTCAACACGTATTAAAAGAAGAAATAAAGTTTTGGGATTTAGACATACGTGTAGAAGTAACGACGGAACCACTCATTATCGATATAGGAGGAGAAAGCGATGATTCTGAGGAGTCGTCAGGGAGTGATACCGCTTCCAGTTAGTCAGACATTTTACAAGTGACCTCGCAACATACCTATACTTATTGGTAATTTATTTTGGTCTTGACAAACAACTTTTTTTTAGTTTTAGTAGTAGTAAGTTGGAATTGACTTTTAAACATTTTTTTATTTTGTTTTAACTTACTTATGAACAACTTGTGATAAGTTATTATTTCAAATGTTAAAAATTGAAATTCCAGATATTTCAGTATTCGCACCCTTAAACTATGAAACGCTCATGGAGTTCACTTTAAATCGGTAGATAACCGATGACGTCACTTTACAGAATTTCGACTATCGACTTTTTTATATACATCTTATTATAGCTCATCCTTAAAAATGTGTATTATTCTTGGTAACACCCTGTATATACATAATGATACCTACCATAATAATTTCGTATTTCTGTTCTCTCAAATTTAAACGCCAGAGCGTACAAGAACATTTTCTATTTATTTTTTATTTAGGACTATTAAGAACCCTTCAAAAATGATGCGCTCATGAAGTTCGCTTCTGCAACTGATTTTATGGACAGTAAGAGCGATTAGTCACTTTACAGAATTTCGACTATCGAGTATATAGCAATTAAAAAATACACCAAAATACCGAAACCACATAATAACATCAAAACTTGAACTAGAAACAGAATAAACGAAAACGATTGGACTAGCAATATGGCATCGCGCATACGCACTTATAAAAATCAATAAAATTTGATTACTAACGATATTACAGTTTTCGTTAATTTTTTGGAATTTTTTTGAAATCTACCGATTTTAGTTACTCGACAGGCTCTATAATTGGCACGGTCTGCAGTGTCCCTAGCCTTATTTTAATTAGTTGGTAGTATTATGAGGTAATACCAACGCCATTGATTACGTGCAACGGAATTTGTAAAAATCCTTCGCTAACCTTGGAGTAACCTTGCGTTGCTTAGAAACAAAAGTCTGACGCATATGTTGTGCTCAAGTTGTGTATAAACTTTTTAATCAGCTCGAATTTATTATTAAAGTGTGTAATGGATAATTTTAACTTATGAGAAAGTTCTAATATTAATTTTTTGAAATATTTAGTTCTAGTTTTGACCTGAAATTCCTAAATTTGTTTCAGTGAGTAGAATGATTAACTTCAGCAGGGATTGATTCTATTAATCGATTCTATTTAGGAAAGAATCTCTACTTTTAAATATAAAACTGAATTTCAATGAGAAAAATCAACCGTAGAAAAGTTGCAGCTGTAAAATAATATAGATATTAAGGATCATTAGCATCGATAAATGACGACAGTGATAGATACAGAAGGATTTACACATTCCTCAATAGGTACAGGATCGTTCTATAGGGAAGAATCTGAATTTGTCGAAGTTATACAGGCTTTTACTTTTCCGTCTTGTTAGCACGATACAGCCTCCGGAGTGCAACAAGTCATCAATTTTATGATTAAATATTATTCAAGACATCTCACAGATGAACCTTATTGATTTTCAGCTCACCAGAGCCTGTACTACGGGTGCTATCGTACTTGAAGTACGAATTTTTTTTCATTTGTTAAGAAATTTCAGTTTGTTAGCACGATCCACCCTCCGGAGTCCAACAAGTCACCAATTTTATCATTGAATATTATTTAGGACATTTCACAGATGGTTTTCAGCTTACCAGAGCCCGTATAACAGGTGCTAAAGTACGATATTTTTGTCATTTTTGGAGAAATTTCAAGTTGTTAACACGATACAGCCTCCGGAGTGTATACAAGTGACAAATTTTATGATTGTATATTATTTAGGGAGTCTTAAAAATGTACTCTATTGATATTCAGCTGACTAAAGCCAGCACAACGAGTGCTATGGTACTTGAAGTAACAAATTTTTGTCATTTTTGAAGAATTTTCAGTTTGTTAGCACGATGCAACCACCAGAGTGTATACAAGTGTCCAATTTTATGATTAAATCTTGTTCAGGGCATCTTATAGATCAACCTTATTGATTTTTAGCTCACCAGATCCAGTACAACGGGTGCTATGGTACCTGAAGTGTCATATCTTAGGTCCTTTTTGGATAAATTTCGGATTCTTACCACGATACAGCCTCAAGTGACCAATATTATAATTGGATATTTTTCAATGTGACTCACAGATGTACAATATTGATTTTCAGCTGACTAGAGCGAGTACAGTGGGTCATATAAATCCAGATATACTACATTTTTGGTTATTTTTGGAGAAATTTCGCTTTGTTAGCACGATACATCCCCCGAAGTGTAAACAAGTGACAATTTTATGATAGAATATTGTTCAGGGCATCTTACAGATGTGGAAAAGTTGGTTTTATTCTTGAAAACCGTTCATTTTATACTGAGTGTGATAGACAGATAACACGAATAATTTTACCAGTGTACCACCAATAACAACAACGTTTTTTCTTCCAATAATGTACTCAAAATGATACCACACTGGCTACATTTTGAATCATGTTGGGTATGCAAATAGAATAATATATTATTCACTATCCGGAGACAACCACATTTATCCAATACACATCCATTTTATTAAAATTTATCAAATCTAAAAAGAAGTGAGCTTATTTTATATAATAATATTCACTTGATTCATTTACCGATCGTTTTTACGGATGTGCTGTGTCAATAGAACCAGTTTTCTAAAAGGATCGGCCCCCTACGAGTTTTGCTCCATTATGTTGTATGAAAATATGTTCTATAAAACGATTTCGCTTACGAAAGGGCCTTGGAAGTTTCTAAAGGACGCCCACCGGTAGCATGAAAATACAGAGCTGATCTCGCTCAAAATTGTTGCTTGATCAAATTTTCTTCACGAAATCACCTCATTCAATATTTATTGGGAATTAAGTTTTATTTCTCGACAGATACGAGGATATTTTTATTCAATTGAATTTGACATGTATCTATATATAGGTCACACACTTCAATACTTATTCTAGTAAATGTCGGGTTTTTAGAAAGATGTATATCAGCTTGATAATCACCCGGTAGTTATTGATTTAACTTAAGTTGCAATTATCCAACAATTAGGGCTAGCGCATATAAACAGTTGAATTATTGGATCTTTACCTGTGCGTTATTAATATCTGATAACATAACCGGCATACTTATTAAGTGGCATTTCTTTCTAATAATAGTGAATAACAGAACAAAATAGTTTGACATTTGTCGGTTTGTCGGTTATGTTATCAGATATTAATGACGCACGGGTAAAGATCCAATAATTCAACTGTAGAACTCTTGCGTCGACTAAACTTGTTCGTCGAGTTGTGTACTTCTCGGGATTTCCACATTACTAAACAGTTTAGTAGATGGAGGTGTGAATTCAATTGATGAAATGTATCGTCGATTTTTAATCTCCAAATAAATCGATCAATCTTCTGTCAGCAACGCTTGAGTCAAGGTGCTACAAACAATATATATAAGTGCTACACGCAGGCCTTTTAGGCCCATAGCTTGGAAATGATTTCCTTCCATTCCTTCCTATCATTTGCCTTCGTTTTCCTGTCCTGGGTTCCGCTCTCTCTTAGGTCTTCTATCGCTTTTGCATACCACCTTTTCTTTGGTCTGCCTCTCTTTATTATTCCGGCTTGTTCTATATCAATAATTTTTTTGGTCGTTCTGCTATCTGGCATTATCTGTACGTGCCCCAGCCAACCTATTCTTCTGGATCTTATTATTTTACTCAGTTCTGCTTCCCCATATAAATTCTGTATTTCGTTATTCGTTCTTCTTAGCCACATATTTCCTCCTTTTCCCCCCCTAATATCCTCTTGAGTATTTTCTTTCCCCATCTATCTAATTTGTCTTCTTCTGCTTTGTTAAGTATCCACGTCTCGCTTCCGTAGATCACTGTTGTTCTTATTACTGATTTGTACAGATGTATATTTGTCTTTCTGGAGATCATCTTTGAACATATTATCTTGTTCAATGCTCCTGCCTGTTTACTTCCTTTCATCAGCCTAGTTTATAAATTCCCTCCTTCGTCGCCGTCGTCTTTGATAACCACACCTAGATATACGAAGCTTTGGACTTGTTCGAAGTTCATTATGTTTTGTCCATTCAGTTGTATTGGAAAGTTCCTCATTGCTCCTTTCATTTGAGGTGTGGCCATTTTTATAAACTTCGATTTGTTTTCATTGACTCGCAAGTTCATTGTCTCTGCTGTTTCTATGAATGCACTGCATATTCTTCTCAGTTCGTTTTCTGGTGTTGATAGCAGTACTACATCGTCCGCGTATGCCAGTAATTGTGTTGTCTTAGTTTTCAGCGTCCCTGCCCTTTTCATGCCAGATTTGCATATTATCCATTCTAATACAATGTTAAACAAGGTGGTGGGCAACGGATCTCCTTGTTTTAATCCTGTATTGGTCTCGAAACTTTCTGATCTTTTTTTTATTCATCTTGATCTTAGTTATTGTACGCTCGCGTGTCATTTTGGTAAGTCTTATCAGGTTTTGGGGATGCTTAAATCATTCATAATACTGTATAAAGATTTTCTATTTACTGTGTCATAGGCCGTACCCCATTCTTTGCGTTTGCTTCAGAGTGAAAATATGGTCCATGACTGATCTTCCAGATCTGAATCCGCACTGATAGTCTCCGAACAAGTTTTCTCCATATTCTTCTAACCTTTTTTCTATGGTTCTGGCCATGATTTTAAACACGCTTCCCACGCTTCTGGCATTGTCTCTTGTTCCCATATATCCGATATCAAATGGTAGATCTTCGTCTTTAGTGCGTCTCCGCCGTATTTTATCAGCTCTGGCTCTATTTCATCTTCTCCAGGAGATTTGCTGTTCTTTTGTCTCTGTATTATTTCTGAGATTCCTTCTCTCGATGGTGGTGATATCTCTCCGTCGTTATGTCTATTTTGGGTTGTAAGCTCCTCCCGCTGCTCGTTCTCATTTTCTTAATTTAATATTCTTTTGAAGTACTCTTCCCATCTTTGTATCATTTCGCTTCCATCCAATATTATTTCTCCTTTTTTGTTCTTTATACATATGGTCCTCTGCCCTGTTTTCTCTTTATTATATTTCATTTCTTGGTGAAAGTTCTTAATTTATTTATTTACAAAATTTTCTTCTATACTTTTTATTTTGTTCTCCATTCCTTTCCGCTTTTTGCCCTGCATATCTTCTTTGTTCTTCGTATTATCCTCTGTCTTTATATGTACGAGTTTGTAACATTTTCTGTTTGGCTTGGCTTCTAATTTCTTCTCTGCATTTTGCATAGAACGAGTCTTCTACTTTTCCCTTTTTTATTTTAGGTGGTATTATTTTCCGTGCCTTCTTTTTTATACTTTCCTCTAAATGTTTTCATTCGTCGTTTACGTTGTGATTCTGTTGTTGTTCTAGGGTTTTCTCCAGTTCTCCTTCGTATTTTCTTTTTGTTGTTTTGCTATCTATAAGCTTTTCCACCAGTAGCATTCTTTTTGGTATGCACATTTCCTTTTCCTCTCTTGGTTTACTGTTTTGTATTATTTTCACGACTACTAACAATAGGTCGCTGTCCACATCTGCTCCTCTATAGGTTCACACGTTTTCTACTCTATTCGTTGATTGTTTTTGTATAAGGAAATGGTCGATTTGATTGGAGTACGGCACGAAGAAACTCTATGAGCAGCTTACAATATTGTTTCTGAAATGTGTTAGTCTAACCGAAACTATATATCCCTGTGAACCAATTTCTAACCAAATTCCACAAATTTTATAAAAAAACTCGAGTTTCCTCTTTTAGTCTGTAGAAGACATGAAATAGAATTTGGACAAACCCTGGAGTAGATTTATAATAATGTGTAGAAAAAATTAACGGTTTTAAATATTAAAACTAACTTTTCCGCATCTGTGGCCTTGAACAATATTCTATCATAAAATTGTTACTTGTATACACTTCGGGGGATGTATCGTGCTAACAAACCGAAATTTCTCCAAAAACAATCAAAAAATTAGTATATCTGGATTTATAGGACCCGCTGTACTCGCTCTAGTCAACTGAAAATCAATAGGGTACATCTGTGAGACACCTTGAACCATATTCAATCATAAAATTGATCAAGCGTATACTCTCTGGAGGCTGTATCGTGCTAACAAACTGAAAATTCTCCAAAAATTACAAAATTTGGTACTTCAAGTACCATAGCACCCGTTGTACTGGCTTTAGTGAGCTGAATATCAATGGGGTTTATCTTTGGGACGCTTTGAATAATATCCAATCATAAAATTGGTCACTTGTATATACTCCAGAGGCTGTATCGTGCTAACAAACTGAAACTTCTCCAAAAATGACAAAAATATCGTACTTAAAGTACTGTAGCACCCGTTGGATTGGCTCTGGTGAGCTGAAAACCAATAGGGTTCATCAGTGACATGGGCTGAATGATATTCAATGATGAAATTGGTGACTTGTTGAACTCCGGAGGCTGTATCGTGCTAACAAACTGAAATTTCTAAAAAAATAACAACGTGTCGTACTTCAAGTACCATAGCACCCGTTGTACTGGCTCTGGTGAACTGAAAATCAATAGGGTTCATCTGTGACATGTCCTTAACAATATTCAATGATAAAATTGGTGACTTATTGCACTCCGGAGGCTGTATCGTGCTAACAAGAAATGTAAGGAAAAGTGGCCGACGACAACGACGAAGACATATACACAGGATTTTTTTCCTAAAAACCGTTTTTTCGTGTTGTTGTTGATGGAAAACGTAAAAATTGCTCAAAAAAAATTTCAAAATTCCAACTTTTTTTGGGGTAAACCAATACTTTTCTCGCATATAGATAGGTTGGGCGGAAAAGTAATATGTGTAAGGAGTGAAATAACAATTTTACTAGAAAGATAGCTGTTGTGTAACCTATCACAATTATTTCACTGGTTCACCACTACAAACATCCGAGCATGTCACCATGTCTTTGTCACCATGTCTTTCTCCAGACTCTCTCTGTCTAACTTAATAAATGACTGACTGACGCCACCTCTTCGCTTGTGTACGTGATTCAACGTATTGCATGTATTAGAATATATACAAACACTTCATCCATTCCTTTTTAACCTATATTTATAGTATATACGTAATCACATTATCAACTGAAATAAACCTAATAACAATTATTATTTTAATTTACTCAAATAATTACTCTACATTCTCACCTTCATCCCAACTGGTCTCATCCACCACCGTTTACCATTGTCCTTCCACTTGCATTAAATGAACAACATTTCTTCGTACTCTTTCTCCAGTCTCTTCGTTCCTTATTGTAATGTCACCTCCCACTGATTGTTCCACTACGTGTGGTGTGTAATTGAAAGTAGTTAAGAGCTTATGAGTCTTTACCTTCTGCCAGGCTAGGTATTTCCGCCCTTTTTTCCAGTCTCCGTACTCTTTTCTTTTTGCAGCTTACCTCGATCTCTAATATCACCATCATTATTCATCTCATACCTATTTTTCAGCATAGGGATTTTTTCCCTGTTCATTCTTTTGAAAAAAAAGTTCTTCCGATGTCTTGCCAGTAACTGCATAAGATATTCATGTAGTATTTCTCTCCTGTCTCATTTCTCATTAGAACTAACTTTGAGTCTTTTTTCTATATCCTTGTTTTGACGCTCCACAAACTCACTTATGAAGTGCCGGCCGTTATCATCGGTAATCGATTAGCCCAATCGACTAAAAAGTTCTTTCAAAATTTGTATTATTTGTTTGCTTGTGTAAGTCTTGGTAATATTGATCTTCTTATAGCGACTGTAATAATCAATTATTACTGAAATATAGTCATTGCTTGTAAACGTACCCAACAGATCTATCGCTATGTCGATTCGAGATTCAGATGGAAGCTTCATTGGTGCTGGGGGATTCGCTAAGCCAATCAGGGAACATCCTTTGCAGTTTTTTACCATTAACTCAACGTCTTTGTCGATTCTAGGCCACCAAACCATGGAACGAAGGCCACTATTCCCGGATGCTCCTCATGAGCAACAAGTTGAAATTCCACTTTCAGATATTTTGTTGAATAACTATCTTATTGACTCTCAACAGTATTCTTTAATAAAAAAACAATTCATCTGAAAATATTTTCTATGTCTTGATAGATTCATCTCATTGGTGACTATAAATTCCATTCTTGACCTTGATGATTGCCTGGTCGGTTTTTGATTCCATAATTATTTGTTGCATCTGTATTGCGCATGGTCTCCAACTATCTGATGTATATAATCTTCTTCTGGTGAAGGGTTTGGCCGATCCGAATATTCGCTCAGTCTCTATAATGGGTCCGCAATATTGGTAATACCTGATTTGTATTTTAAATTATAACAATACGCTTGTAACCGCAAAGCTTACCTCTCGATATGATCACAAGGTTTAGATTTCGGACTAAAAAGAATTCCAAAGTCGATAATTAAATCAAATTCTTCACCAAAAAGAAAAGTATTAAAGTGTACTTTAGCCCATAATAGAGCAATGACCCCCTTTTCTGTTTATTTCATATTGGCTGAGTATTCGATTTCCGTATGCAATAATTCTTGGACCTTCACTATCTATCTGTACTAAATTATGTTCCTTCCCATCACCACCCCAAATATGTCATCAATAAAATTCGTAGATTCTTCGCAATATATTAGCATTTTCTCCACGACTTTTTGAAAATGTTCTAGGGAACATGTAACTCCAAACATAACTCTTTTATATCTATAAAGGCCATTAGATTTTATAAAAGTAGTCAAATATCTGGAATCTAGGTGTAATTCTACTTGGTGAAATGCGTTTTTAATATAAAGTTTCGAAAATAATATTGCTTTCTTTATTCTTGATAATAAAGTCGTCATACAGGTTAATTGATGATTGCATACATCACCATTATCCTTAATGATCGGGATACGAGAACAAGGTTTAGATTTTGGACTGAAAAGAAATTTCAAATGCTTATGGTCGGTAATTAAATCAAATTCTTTACCAAAAAGAAAAGTATTAAAGTGTTCGATAGCCCATACTAGAGAAAGGGCCGCCTACACTTGGATTATTCGTTGAAATGAGTCTAGGTATTATCTTACCTACTTTTGTGATCACTTGATCTACTGGTCAGTAGGAAATTATTCATTCCACCATATATCTGAAATTTGAATCATTTATCTAGTTGCATAATCAGTTGTCGAAGACAGTGGACTGTCCAAACATTATACTTTTTTCAGAAAGACGTAACAAATGGAATTCGTTATTTCTTTAATATACCCTTTTTACTTTTCCGCCCAACCTGTCTAATATGCGAGAAAAGTATTGGTTTACCCACAAAAAAGTTGAAATTTCGAAAAAAACGTTTTTCATCAAGAACAACGCGAAAAACAGGTTTTTAAAAAAAAATCCTGTGTGTATGTCGTCGTCGGCCACTTTTCGTTACATGTTTTATTAGCACGATACAGCCTCTGGAGTACAAGAAATCACAAATTTTATGATTGAATATTGTTCATAACATCTCACAGATGAACCCTATTGATTTTCAGCTCACCAGAGCCAGTACAACAGGTGCTATTGTTCTTTAAGTACGACGTTTTTGTCATTTTAGGAGAAATTTCAGTTTGTTAGCACGATACAGCCTCCGGAGTGTGAACAAGTGACCAATTTCATGATTGTATATTATTCAGGGCGTCCCAAAGATAAATCTATTGATATTCAGCTCACTAAAACCAGTAAAACGGGTGCTATGGTACTTGGAGTACCAAATTTTTGTCATTTTTGGAGAATTTTCAGTTTGTTAGCACGATACAGCCTCCAAAGCGTATACAAGTAACCAATTTGATGATTGAATATAGTTCAAGGTGTCTCACAGATGTACTGTATTGATTTCCAGATGACTAGAGCGAGTACAGCGTGTCCTATAAATCCAGATATACAACATTTTTGGTTATTTTTTAAGAAATTCCGGTTTGTTAGCACGATACATCCCCAGAAGTGTCGACAAATGTCAATTTTATGGTAGAATATTGTTCAGGGTATATCTCAGATGCGGAAAAGTTAATTTTAATCTTTAAAACCGTTTATTTTATATTTAAATTATTAATGGATTTCCATCAACTGTTTTCTCTTTTCCATAACCGCATCCAACTAATTTCGACCAACACTTGTTTTGATAAATTCGCTTCCAGAAACATCATTAGATATTTCCCAATTTATATGCTCCCATTTAGTTCGACTCTGTATGGCCTGGATACGCAATGAGCAGCAGCTCTTTGTCTACAAGTTTGTCCCCTTTTCCTTTATTCTCATCCAGAGTTGAAACGGATTGCAACGTCCTTGAAACCAAATTCGGGTCGACTTTCGCTGACCTGCCTAATGTCCGGATAGATGAAAAGTCCAATGTATGAAAAACATGGCAAGGAGATATTATTTAATAAAAATAGTTCTAAAAGCACGAATTAGAGCTTTTATGGGTATCTGAAACAGGATAGACGTTAAAAAACATGAAAATCATCCGTAGAAATTGAAAATTTTGCGCTGTTTATTTATAGAAGAATGATTTTGTAAAATTATATTCGAAAAAATCTGACCACAGAAATCTGAGAAGTTATTTTTTATAGGATATTAATTATATATCTGTATGTATCCATTTTTCGCCATACGCAACCGAAAAAGTAGACTTCACAGTAAATCGTTTGAATATACATATAGTTCTGCCTTTAATTACAAATACAATTTTAACTTGGGAAATAAAAAAGTGCAATAAAACTGCATCTTTCAGAACTTCTAGATGAGTTTGGAGTTAAACATGAATATGCTCAAAAGTAGAAATTTTAAATGAAAAATCTAATTAAGGTCGAAAATATTGTTAAGCTGATAAATTCAAAAATCTAAGATGAATAAGCATCTGCAACTATGTATTAAAAGATATTTCATTTCCAAATCAAAATTCAGCTGAGAGAATATAAAATGAGAAAGCTGGAAAGTACAAATATACTGATAATTTGGTAATTAACGACAATTCTTGTATAGCTTCTTTCTAATGAGTTCTCTTATATTCTTGCTATTGTCAAGAACCTTAAGAGTCTTCCTTATAAAAATAAACGATTTTGAAGAATAAAACTAACTTTTCCGCATCTGCGAGACGCCCTGAACAATATTCTATCATAAACTTGTCACTTTTGTACACTTCGGAGGATGTATCGTGCGAAGAAACCGAAATTTCTCCAAAAATAATTAGAAACGTAGTATATCTGGGACCTGTTATACTCGCTGATAATCAATAGGGCTCAGCTATGAGACACCTTGAAAAATGTTCAATCATAAAATTGGTCAGTTGTATACACTCCTGAGGCTGTATCGGGCTAACGACCCAAAATTTCTCCAAAAATTACGAAAAATAAACGGTTTTACAGATTAAAACTAACTTTTACGCATATGTAACGCGCTTTCTCCAAAAATTACGAGAAATAAACGGTTTTACAGATTAAAACTAACTTTTACGCATATGTAACGCGCCCTGAACAATATCCTAGCATAAAATTGGTCACTTGTACACACTTCCGAGGCTGTATCGTGCTAACGAACGGAAATTTATCAAAAATATAGTATATCTGGATTTATAGGACACGTTGTACTGGCTCTGGTGAGCTGAGAGTCAACAGAGTTCATCTAAGAGGCACCCTGAACAATATCCTTTCATAAAATTGGTCACTTGTACACACTCCGGAGGCTGTATCGTGCTGACATAATTTCTCCAAAAATTACCAAAAAGTGGTACTTCAAGTACCATAGCACCCATCGTACTGGCTCTAGTGAGCTGAAAATCAATAGGGTTCATCTATTAGGGCCCTGAATAATATAAAATCACAAAATTGGTCTCATGTGTACTTTCCGGAGGCCGTATCGTGCTAACAAACCGAAATTTTTCCAAAAATTACGAAAATATAGTACCTTAAGTACCATAGCAGCTGTTGTACTAGCTTTGGCGAGCTGAAAATCGATAAGGTTCATCTATCACACGCCCTGAACAAACTCCAATCATGAAATTGGTCACTTGCATACACTCCGGAGGCTGTATCGTGCTAGCAACCCGAAATTTCAACAAAAATGACCAAAAATCTGATACTTCAAGTTCCATAGAATCCGTTCTACTAGCTCTAGTGAGCTGAACATGAATATGGTTCATCTATTAAATACCCTTAACAGTATCCAATCATAAAATTGGTCACTAGTATACACTCCTGAGGCTGTATCGTTCTGACAACCCAAAATTTCTCCAAAAGTTACCAAGAAGTGGTACTTCAAGTACCATAGCACCTGTCGTAATGGCTCTAGTACGCTGAAAATCGATAGGGTTCATCTATTAGATGCCTTGAACAAATCAAATCATAAAATCGGTCACATGTGTACACTCCGGAGACCGTATCGTGCTAACAAACCGAATTTTTTCCAAAAATTACGAAAATATAGTACCTTAAGTACCATAGCAGCCGTTGTACTAGCTCTGGCGAGCTGAAAATCGATAAGGTTCATCTATCACACGTCCTGAACAAAATCCAATCATAAAATTGGTCACTTGCATACACTCCGGAGGCTGTATCGTGCTAACAACACGAAATGTCAACAAAAATTACCAAGAATCTGATACTTCAAGTTCCATAGAACCCATTGTCCTAGATCTTGTGAATATTGATTCACTCAAGCGGAAATTAATTCAAGAATATTCGAAAATTTCCAACAAAAAACTAGCTAATGTGCGGCGAAATTTTTACGATAGACTCGTTTTTTGTTTAGCAAACTATGGTGATCTTAGTATTTCAAAAGAAACTTGCTTCCAGTTCTAATTTTAACTAACAACAGTAACTTTAATTTCTCAACAGGAGATATAGATTTAAATGTTTTATCAATAATTTCTCTTGACAATGAAGCAGAAAAACAAGGCGGTTCATTATCAAATGTCGATAAAACAACCAGTGACACTAACCGTACAAAAAACGAAGAAACAAATAACTCTTACGAAACAAACGCCGAAAGCGAGACTATAGAAAACAAAGATACAGATAGAGAAGAGCAGAACAAAACGAACAGAAAGATGAAAATAAAGTAACTGAAGAGAATTTAGAAGACGAAAATAAAAAAAACACCGATAAAAATAAATGGATCCAAGAGATTCTAGAGAAATCTCCCGTCAAAAAAATGGAAGAGTTATCAAATATTCCAACTCCTTTCAAAAAAATTGTCTTTTGGATAATACAATCAAAAGAAGAAAAGAAGCAGCTCAGAAATCCGAAAGAGAAAACTCCATCAGTTGTTGTTTCTCAAGTTTCGCAGCAATATGAAAAGCGGAGATTGGACAAAAAGCAAAACGGACTGGAAAAAAAAGACAAACGAAAAAAAATTCGCTAGGAAAATAAAGAAAACAAAGCTACGGCCTAAAAAACTAAAAGGGGCAAGAAATGTATTGATCCTAATGAAAAAAGGGTGAAAGATGTTCAGAAGGAAACAAGGTATTTAGTTGGTGACTATGTAAACGTGAAATACAACGAAGTTTGTTATCCAGGGTACATATTAAATTATAATAATGAAAACCAGGAGTATACAGTTAAAGCTATGACCCCTAGTGGTCAAAACTGAAAATGGCCTGCCAGATAAGATATTTTAACGTATAAGACATGCGACATAACGCAAAAAATTCGAAAACCAAAGCTTATGAATAAAAGGGGTGTAAATGAAGTCGCAATATTGAAATAATTTTACATTTTTCAGAACTACTTAGTTTTTTTACTAATGGTTTTTTAAATCGTTATTATTGATGTTTTTTGTTTTTATTGTATTTTAAACAGTTTAGAATTGATGCTTTGTTTCTTGTTTTATTGTATTTTAAATTAATTAAAATTTATGTTTTATTATACATCCCACATATGCCGATATTAGGGACATATCCCGTCCGATAAGTAGAGCTTCTGTGATGATCCCGAAAAAGACAGTATTGAAAAAAAGACGTTTTTATTAAATTGTGTATATTATATTTTCCAATGTTAATAGCGGCCATCGATCTGATTAAGGTCAGGCGAGCACCCAGAAATCACGTTTCTATTAAACGTAAACACTGCATTCACATACGCAGAAGGTTGAACCTACCGGTGAATGACTTCAATGTGTTCTATAAAAACAAGGTGTAATCAACCAATGATTCATTATTATTATTTTGAATAAGTTAAAAGGTCTATGATATTGTAATCTGTGTTGATTCGAAATATACTAAAACCAGTGATTTTTATAAATGATGTTGTTTATTCAATCCCCGAAGAGCGGCTACTAGGTAAGTGTTTTCCTCAAAGATATAATGGCTCTATGGTTAACGTAGTTTATACGAGGGGCACTTACTGAGTAACCACCACACTTCACTCTGTTAGAGCGTCCGATGGCTGGGACAAATGTACCTTTTTTAATAAATTATCAATTATTAGACAACGATTTTTATTATCATCAGACGAGATAATATATTATGCTATTATGATAGGCAAAGAAGTATAGTGATTTTCCAGATCATATTTTTTTTCTTAACGCTTAAAGTTCGACTTTGCTCTTAAGCGTCCGATAGTTGGGCCATTTACCTTATTACCTTAAAATAATCACTGTATAATGACAAATAAGTTTAAAAATTAAAGAAAATGAATACAAAAAGCAGCCTTTCATCGATGTACTTGAATTTGAAAATTGGAGCCGATGTCGGATATAGCGCAATGTGACACAGAAGGTTCGAATTAGCGAAATATCCCTTTCCTTTAGTCTTAACAGTAGTTTTATTAGTTATTAACACTTGAAAACAATTAAATAAATTAAGCAAGTTATCACATTAAACAGACTTATTGAAATACACTAATAGTATTAACTAGAAACCGTGAGTTTCATTCAAAACACTAATATGAGTAGATTCCACGAAGTAAGGGTCGAGACAGTTAATTTCTTTATGGTGATGTGTTGGAACATTTACTCCAGACGCATAATTTTCTCATTATTATTCTTTCACTCTTGGTTTTTAGTGTATTTCAATAAGTCTGTTTAATGTGATACCTTGCTTAATTTATTTAATTGTTTTCAAGTGTTAATAACTAATAAAACTACTGTTAAGACTAAAGGAAAGGGATATTTCGCTAATTCGAACCCGAACCTTCTGCGTCACAATGCGCTATATCCGACATCGGCTCCAATTTTCAAATTCAAGTATATCAATGAAAGGCTGCTTTTTGTATTCATTTTCTTTAATTTTTAAACTTATTTGTTATTATACAGTGATTATTTTAAGGCAATAAGGTAAATGGCCCAACTATCGGACGCTTAAGAGCAAAGTCGAACTTTGAGCGTTCAGAAAAAATATATGATCTGGAAAATCACTATACCACTTTGCCTATCATAATATCATAATATATTATCTCGTCTGATGATAATAAAAATTGTTGTCTAATAATTGATAATTTATTAAAAAAGGTACATTTGTCCCAGTCATCGGACGCTCTAACAGAGTGAAGTGTGGTGGTTACTCAGTAAGTACCCCTCGTATAAACTACGTTTACCATAGAGCCATTATATCTTTGAGGAAAACACTTACCTAGTAGCCGTTCTTCGGGGATTGAATAAACAACATCATTTATAAAAATCACTGGGTTTAGTATATTTCGAATTAACACAGATTACAACATCATAGACCTTTTAACTTATTCAAAATAATAATAATGAATCATTGGTTGATTACACCTTGTTTTTATAGGACACATTGAAGTCATTCACCGGTAGGTTCAACCTTCCGCGTATGTGAGTGCAGTGTTTACGTTTAATAAAAACGTGATTTCTGGGTGCTCGCCTGACCTTAATCAGATCGATGGGCGCTATTAACATTGGAAAATATAATATACACAATTTATTAAAAATGTCTTTTTTTTCAATACTGTCTTTTTCGGGATCATCACAGAAGCTCTACTTATCGGACGTGATATGTCCCTATTATCGGCATATGTGGGATATATAATAAAACATAAATTTTAATTGATTTAAAATACAACAAAACAAGAAACAAAACATCAATTCTAAACTGTTTAAGATACAATAAAAACAAAAAACATCAATAATAACGATTTAAAAAACATTAGTAAAAAAACTAAGTAGTTCTGAAAAATGTAAAATTATTTCATTATTGCAACTTCATATACACCCCTTTTATTTATAAGCTTTGGTTTTCGAATTTTTTGCGTTATGTCGCATGTCTTATAAGTTAAAATATCTTATCTGGCAGGCCATTTTCAGTTTTGACCACTAGGGGTCATAGCTTTAACTGTATACTCCTGGTTTTCATTATTATAATTTAATATGTACCCTGGATAACAAACTTCGTTGTATTTCACGATTACATAGTCACCAACTAAATACCTTGTTTCCTTCTGAACCTCTTTTACCATTTTTTCATTAGGATCAATACATTCATTTTCCCATTTAGTTTCTTAAGCCGTAGCTTTGTTTTCTTTATTTTCCTAGCGAATTTTTTTTCGTTTGTCTTTTTTTTTCCTGATCGTTTTGCTTTTTGTCCAATTTCCGCTTTTCATATTGCTGCCAAACTTGAGAAACAACAACTGATGGAGTTTTTTCTTTCGGATTTCTAAGCTGCTTCTTTTCTTCTTCTGATTGTATTATCCAAAAGACAATTTTCTTGAAAGGAGTTGGAATATTTGATAACTCTTCCATTTTTTTGACGGGAGATTTCTCTAGAATCTATTGGATGAATTTATTTTTATCGGTGTTTTATTTTATTTTCGTCTTCTAAATTCTCTTCAGTTACTTTATTTTCATCTTTCTGTTCGTTCTGTTCTGCTCTTCTCTATCTGTATCCTTGTTTTCTATAGTCTCGCTTCCGGCGTTTGTTTCCTAAGAGTTATTTGTTTCTTCGTTTTTTGTACGGTTAGTGTCACTGGTTGTTTTATCGACATTTGATAATGAACCGCCTTGTTTTTCTGCTTCATTGTCAAGAGAAATTATTGATAAAACATTCAAATCTATATCTCCTATTGAGAAATTAAAGTTACTGGTGTTAGTTAAATTTAGAACTGGAAGCAAATTTTCTTTTTAGTTATCATTTAATTGTAAGGCTTCTTTGGCATTCGGCATTTCTAATATTAGGTTTAAGTTAAGAGAATTAGTGGAAGACACAGGTTCGGAAGTTTCTGAATGTACAGGTACATTTTTTTCGAACACTACGGTGTGGTTCAACTCTTGCGGGAATTCATTATTTACAAAGTCTGAGTTATCATCCAGTTGTAAAACTTCTTTGTATTTTGCAATTTCTGTTATTAGATCTAAGTTAGGAGAATTAGAGGAAGGCACACGTTCAGTCGTTTACGAATGTACTTCTAAATTTGTTTTGAATACTATAGTGTCATTCAACTCTTGTGGAAATTTATTATTTACTGAGTCAGAGAGTTTTTGCCATAAATAAAGAAGATTTGTATCTTTAACGTCTCCTTTCCAGATCCTCTCAGAGGATTTAAAGAGAGGTATGTTTTCTTTATTTATCTTCTCGAAAACGGCTGAAGCTACTCTTTCAACATTTTTTCCAATTTCAATTTACTTCAAAAAACTTGTATTGTTGGCATTGAATAGAACAAGACCACATATCTCAAAACCACTCTTTATAGTTTGTCTTAGATTTCCCTCTATTTGATCAATAGTTTTTTTAATAAAGGTGCAAACTGTTCTCTAATAATTTTTATGCCTCGGTTATGCATTCTCCAATCAATAAGTGATCTTCTCCATTCTACCTTCAGTGAATGAAACGCTGTCACATCTAGGGGTTGTAACATATATGTGCTATTTGGTTGAAGGCTTATTAGTATAATATTATTTTCTGCACAAAACGTGATAAGTTGCATTGTTAAATGGGATTTATGTCCATCAACAAATAAGAGTATCGGCATAGGAATGTTTTTTTCTTTAGTCCAGGGCAAAAATACGTTTGCTATGTATTCAAAAAATGAGCGTCCTGTCATCCAGCCATTATCTGATCTGCCAATCCCCCACAATTTTGGAATATTATTAATGACCTCCTTTGGAAGTCTCTTATGAGAATCTATAATAAGCGGTGGTGGCAGATCCCCAGCAGCATTGCACATAAAAAGTACAGTAATTGCTTCTTTTGCGTTATTATTTGACATGCTGTTTACAGTTTTATCACCCTTTTTAGTTAGATTTTTTTCTCCTTTGAGACACAAGAAAACGGCCATTTCGTCGCAGTTATAAACTCTATTTGGTTCGGTTACATTGATTTGATTTTCTTTTAAATAATTATTTACCTCAACGAGGCATTGGCGTATTTTTTCTTCTGTCACTTTAGATCGTTGTCCAGTCAGACTCTGTGGAACCCTTTTGGAAATTTCAGGGTGTCTTCTTAAAAAGCATTCATACCAATGACGGCCAGATTTATCATCTACAAATGGATTCTCTCGTTTTAATTCGCGTATCAAAAGCTGAACACTCTCAAACAGTTGACTACTTGTTACTGGAAAACCAGCTTTGGCAGCATTAAATATCCAAGAAACTAAGTGGTTTTCCTTTTCAGGTGTTAAAACTGAATTTGGACCAATTTTTCTTCCAACTTTTGTTTTTTCTGCAATTTTATCGCCTAATGTTGATCGAGGAACATTATAACACGTACTAGCTTTTCGAATTGACATGCCATTTTGAGTGGCTTCTAGAGCTTTTTTCATGTCTGCCTCACTGTATTGATATCTCTTGGTCATTCTGAAAACAGAGGCGGAATTTCTTTTTTTCTTCTTCAAACTCTCAAAATTTTTTCCGATAAATAGACTTAAACATGGAGCATGGTCCTAGCTATCGGACATGTAATAAAATAATTAATAGGAGATTTAAATGAAAACAAGCTTGAGTAAAATAATTTTTTCGACTTCCGCTACTAAAACCGCACTTTGAACAAGGGTTTGACATGTACAAAACGACTCTTTAAACACTAGTGTTTAAAATGCGAAAAGTCACATCTCGTTTATCTTTTGTTTTTTAAACGTCAAATCAAGTGTATCTTTTGTATGTTAAATTTCATGCTCCTTGATAATTTTGTTATTCTGCGTCATTTGATTTATCAGTCAGCTGTCAGTCATCGTCCGTCATGTAATGAATATAATTCAAATATAATATAATGTTTTCCTTCCCGCGGGCGAAGAAAAAGTATAGTAAGCACCTCGTGTTAAAAACGTCTTTAGTCACTAGTTTCACAAGGAACTCGTTCCGCTTCGCTTCACTCGTGCCTAGTAAAACTCGTGACTAAAGTAACCGTTTTGAGACTTGATACTTAATATACTATTTTACATGAAGCTTATACTCCACATAATAGTTAACATTTTATAGCATATAAAAATCAGTTGCTGATTCTTTTTTGTTTTTATTTAAACGTTACTATTAAGTACCTCAACTATCAGTCAGTTTATGTACCAAATATCGGTCATTTCATGTACGAACTATCGTTATAGCAGTTTAAAATGTGATCACATAAATATAATATTCAAAAAACTCTTGTATTCAATAAAATATGCTAAGCCGATAACTAGTCGGAAAAATCTTTGGTTTATCAAGAACTAATGTATTCTGAAATATCTTAGAAACTTTTCATCAGTATTGTGTAATACAATTTAATAAAATAAACCGGTTTTAAAGATTAAAACTAACTTTTCCGCATCTGTGGCCCTGAACAATAATCTATCATAAAATTGTTACTTGTATACACTTCGGGGGATGTATCGTGCTAACAAACCGAATTTTCTCCAAAAGTAACCAACAAAAATTTAGTATATCTGGATTTATAGGACTCGCTGTACTCACTCTAGTCATTTGAAAATCAATAGGGACATCTGTGAGACACCTTGAACAATATTCAATCATAAAATTGATCAATCGTATACTCTCTGGAGGCTGTATCGTGCTAACAAACTGAAAAATTTTCCAAAAATGATAAAAATTTGGTACTCCAAGTACCATAGCACTCGTTGTACTGGCTTTAGTGAGATGAATATCAATAAGGTTCATCTTTGAGATGCCTTCAATAATATCCAATCATAAAATTGGTCACTTGTATATACTCCGGAGGCTGTATCGTGCTAACAAACTGAAACTTCTCCAAAAATGACAAATATATCATATTTAGAGTACTGCAGCACCTGTTGTATTGGCTCTGGTGAGCTGAAAATCAATAAGGTTCATCAATGAGATGTTCTGAATAATATTCAATAATAAAATTGGTGACCTGTTAAACTCCGGAGGCTGTATCGTGCTAACCCAGCAAACATGTTACACGTGGGCCTCTAGAGGCACTTTAAAAACAACCGACGGACAACATAAGTGGGCCACAATCATGATACGTCGCCGGCCCGGCTAGCCCGTGTCGCGATGGCCACCAGTAGGCCTCCAGACTATCACCCGCTTCGTTACATAGCGGGAATTTAGCGGATTAACTAAGTTAGGGTGAACTGATATTGCATTGTACAGATTATGGCGCGATTGCGGGTGTCCTACTAATCAACCGCCGGCATCCCACTGTTGGGTCTTAATCAATGATTTATGAAAATCTACAGGCTATATATCATTTATTTATATATAAATAAAGAAGATGTAGGAAAATCGCGTGATATGTTAACAACAACAACAAAGAGATTCATGCGTAATTCACGCAAAATAAGGGCTACTGAAATGCATGTCCACGGTTACCACTCTATTTCAGTAGCCCTTATTTTGCGTGAATTACCCATGAATCTCTTTGTTGTTATATATATATATATATATATATATATATATATATATATATATATACTTATAGGTTTAACAATGAAACATGGTGACTAAAACAAAGAAATATAATGAAAAATAAAAGACTATTCGATATAAAATATATATATATATATATAAAACAAAAACAGAATTAGCGGGAATATCACGCAAAAGAGGTTACAGAGAATGAGTGGTAACCGTAGACATGCATGTTTCTGGCTCATTAGCCTTCATCGGTACGGCATAACCAAGAAAAGGTGTACAACTTGGGAGCAAGGATGTTAATTGAAACATGAAAAACACAAACAACGGATTTCAACAAGATAACGAAGCGAACATTTGTGCCTTCAAATGGAAGATCCCGAGTTTTCAGGACAACAACCAACAGAGACACGGAGGCATCTATAGCTCTCCTGTCTGTCCTATATATATATATATATATATATATATATATATATATATATATATATATATAATAAAAGTATTATTTTTTCTTCAACCTTCTTAAATAATTTATATATATATATATATATATATATAAATTATATATATATATATATATATATATATATATATATATATACAAAAATATGTTCACCAATAGTATTGTTTCTCACTATACTGAGTCCGGGCTCACTATCAACACAAAGATTATTACTTATACGAGATATATTGTCTATTATAACCTCGGCCTCTACAGTGGAGGTTATATTATAACCTCGGCCTCTACAGTGGAGGTTATATCCTTAACAGCAAGACGGTGTTTTTGACGAGTGCTCTTTGAGATATTATGCAGAGGTTTTCTAGAGGTATTTACTTTCCTGTGTTTCCGGACATATCTGCTCGTTCCTTTGCTCCGAATATATTGGATACAAGTCTAATAAAATTGTCGCTACAGTGATTAATTATTAATTACCACAACACAACTAGGTTAGGGTGATTTTCAACACGTGTTCAACACAACGGCTAGCAAATCAGCAGTAGTGCCAACTGCCAAGGTGATATTCAGTAATGTCAATGTTTTATTTTCATTATAGGTCGCATGCTGGCATGCATACTGTGTCAAAACGACACGGCGCGACTATCGCAAATTTTCAACGGGTAGTTTGTGGCTAAATCACAAACATCCACCATAAATATGTGTATGTTCAGCCAAGGCGGCAAAAATGATATCATTCCAATTATTTACCGACATTGCTGTGCCGCTGCCGACATCTAACCGCAGTTAACAGCTATGGCCCGTCTATTTACCGCTCATTCATGTTTGCTGGGAACAAACTGAAATTTCCCAGAAAATTACAAAATGTCGTACTTCAAGTACCCTAGCATCCGTTGTACCTGCTCTGGTGAGCTAAAAATCAATAAGGTTCATATGTGACATGTCCTTAACAATATTCAATCATCAACTGGTGACTTATTGCACTCCGGAGGCTGTATCGTGCTAACAAAACATGTAAGGAAAAGTGGCCGACGACACACACACAGGATTTTTGTTCTAAAACCCGTTTTTTCGTGTTGTTGTTGATGGAAAACGTAAAAATAATTCAAAATTCCAACTTTTTTTGGGGTAAACCAATACTTTTCTCGCATATAGATAGGTTGGGCGGAAAAGTGAAAACATAACATTGTTGTAGTTATCAGACACCTGTCCTATAACTGGTACATAGCACAATTTAATATGTTCCACTTATCGGCCACCATTTTATAGGAAAAACAACGATAAATCAACAAAAAAAACTATTGTGGTATAGTTAATATACAATATTATACTAGAAAAATTAACCCCATAATAGTATATTACGTAACGTGTGTTGTAAGAAGCATTTTACGCACGAATTCCGTGAGTGCGTAAAATGCGTGACCATACGAGTTACGTACTATACTTTACCTACGACCCACTTGTGTTCATAATCTTATTAAGGTATTTAAAGTACAAGTAAAAACGTACATTCTCGATGCCCAGCCAAGTTTTATAAAAGTCGCTCCTCGATGCCCAGCCAAGCATCTTAGAAGTTAACTCTCGATGCTCAGCCAAGTTTCGTAAAAGTCCGCCCTAAGTAGTATTTATTTTTATTAAAAATGTATGTAGAATTACCGGAATTGCATAAAATAGCGTATACACCTCTCGACTAAAGTGACATTAATCCCTTAGGTGGATTACTTCCCTCAGGAATCAAACACCACCCGCGGGATTGAATGGACAGTTGCTTGTTGTATAATACACTATTGTTTACTAATATGAGATACATTCCGACAGCTAATAGATGCGGATTGAATGAAACGGAACCAATTATCATATAATTCCAAATAACTCTTAGTATTAAATGCAATCTCATATCCAATAAATGTTATCTACCATTTATATATAGAATAAAATTCGACGTCAAATATCTAAGTCATACATTTTGAATAAAATGGCTACGTCTATTGACAGTTGCTAAGTGGTTGCTATGGAAGCCGTGCGATTTACTTTACAGCCGTGCGTTTTGTTTTACCGTGCGTAATAGACGTCTTACATTCATTGCCGACTGTGTATTTTTGACTACTTACAGGGGTGGTCGTAGGTAAAGATATTTTTTTGATAAACATTAAAAATGTAAGATCACTGAATAACATTGTCTTACCTACTTCGCTAGCGAAATGACGCCTTTGTCTAATGTTGTTACCACTCGACTGTTTTCAAGCTTACTGAGGAGAGAATTATAGAAGTTCGTATACGGGATAGGTTGCGTCGACAATGTTGCTAGAATGTGCAATTTTTCAGAAGAATATATTTTTCGTCTTAAAGATATACACTCAACTATTATTAATAAAAAACCAAAAAAGTGTCTGATAATTGGGACGTGGCCAATATTTGGGCCATTTACCTTATTGTCAGAAATAATATAGTATACAAAATTTTATTCTGTACTTTTTTGCTGGGAAGCAAATAGTCAGGATTTTCCATGTTAAAATCTTATGTTCCGAAGATCGAGTCCCCACCCGATAAATTAAGTGAACCACAAAATAGGTCACTTCTTGGTCTAGCCAAAAATAATTATTAAACATCAGCAAGAACATGAAATGTAACTTCTGTCATTTTGACGATGATATCTAGTAATATCGAAACAAGTGTCAATTTTTTAGAATTTTTTTATTATATTTAGAAACGGCTTGTTTAATTTAAAAAAGTAATCTATTTTTGTAACTACCACATCAATGTTGGTTTCAAACGAATGTCTATTGGTTAGGACTGTTTATCACAAATTTGGATTTGTGTCAAACCATCAGCGAATATTGGTGATGAGATAGTTTTATTTGAAGAGAATCCTGGTTTACCGGAAAAATGAGACTTCTTGTTTTCAATGAGTCAACTACATACAGTATGTATGGATAGGTAGTGTTAGAATATTCACCACTATATCTTCACTAATTATTTTAGTATTTATTTCATATCGTAAATATCCATTTGCACAATAAAATTTTTGGATATTATACAACACTCTAAAATTATTATCGTGGTAGTCAACCAGTTTAAGCCTTTAATTTATTAATTATATTTATAACTGTTGAATCTCCAATATTTTTATGCGGATGTACTTTATTAAAAATGTATTTTCTATTATCTCTTCATTAGTTGATGATGCTGCAATTTATAATGCGTTTTAAAAAGAAGCGATGTTCAATAACAAACCATTTTGTAGTTCATATTACATAAAATTTTCATTGTTATCAGAAATGTTTTAATGGATTGAAAAAAGCTCGTTTATCAACGTAAATAGATATAATTCTGCGTAATTTCGCAACTGTTAAAAATTGAGGTACTTCCTTCTGTAGGAAAATTTTTATTTTCGTAAAATTCCTTGAACGCATGGGAAATGTCATACCTGATTATTGTATTATAAGTTTAGTAGAATTAAAAAGATCTTAAAAAATAAAACAATCAAATTTTTGTGTATCACCGTCGCTATGATTGTAGAAGCGCTCATTTTGAAATCAATAGCCACACTGTATTTTTGAAAATAATATTTAATGTGAATAAAAATAACTAATTGATTCATTTTAGGTGGCCGAACTGTCCAGTCAACAGCGATTTCTTCCGGTGTTTGTACAGAAGCCCTTTCTGTTAAAAAGTCCGCAGAAATAGCAGCTTTATTCTCAGACATAAAACTGAGCCAAACAACGGACATAGCCCATTTGAACTCTAAAAATATTGACGCTGCATCAATAGTGTCATCAAAAAATTCTTATAACAAAGTGCATTCTTATTCCAAATATGCGAAACCATCAAAATCTCATAACGGCACCAGCTCTAAATCTCATTCGCACTATAATCACCTACTCAAGAATCAAAGCGCTTTGTATGCTTTAAAGACTACTTCGAGTGCTTCCCGAGGAATGTGTTCTGTACGAAGTGGCAAGTCGAATATGTATAGTGCTAAAAACGGTTTATACACCATCCAGAGTCAATCTGACGAGTCTAGAAGGTCAAGTTCTTGTGAAGGTAGAAAATTGGAAAACGGAACATATTTTGATTTGAAACATGAAGTTGAGAAAAATATGAGAACCGTCAGTAGTAATATCGAAAATTCTTTAGGATATTTACCGTAGGATAGGAAATATGCAGTTTATCCTGTAGGTTTTTAATCAAGTCAGAACTCATAAACTGAATTTGTGTTAGTTAAATATGTTGTTGAGTATGTTAACTATATTGAATATTTATTTATAGTAGTGCAATATTTATATCTTAACTTGAACATTTTCAACGTATTGGGATATATTGTGATGGAAAAACTAATAGAGAAAACTCTAGAAAAACACAGAACTGAAACGAAATATTAAAGAATTGTATAATATAGTCTTCTATCCGACTTATCCGTCTGACATAAATTTTTTCTCTTTTTCAGTTCATACTGAGATTTTAGTAAGTAAGTAGATATTGTTAATACGAGTATGGAAAAGATGATTAAGATGAGATTTTTACAGTTAATGGTATTGCGGGACGTATGAGAAAACATTTATATTTAATATACTGTTCATGTACATACATATGTTTTATGAACTTGTTAATATAGCAGTGTTTTAAATGAAACTCAATGTTTCTAGCTAATTCCACAATATAATGAAAAATGTTGAAAATTCTAAAAAATTGACAATTGTTTCGATAACTGAATATCATCGCCAGAATGACAGAAGTTACATTTCATTTGATGCCTACCTGATGTTTAGTAGTTATTTTTGGCTAGACCAAGAAGTGACCTACCTTGTGATTGACTTAATATATGTTAATAGAGAAAAGAAGAAGATGTGATATTACAAATATTGAAGCTTAGATATTATTAGCCCTATGGTGATATCCTGGTTATCATTTTTCCAATTAAGATCAGTATAACTGTGCAATGATATAGAAAACCAGGAAAACTATATCTGCTTATCTTTACAATTATCACTTAAGAAGAAGAAGACAGTCATATTGTGGCTTTCTTAAGTGTCTTCTAATTTCCAGCTCTTCAAGGAAATCCAGTTCTTGTTTCTTATCACAAATATGTAGTACTTCTAGTTCTGTGTTAGGTGTCAATGAATGATTGGTGTCAAGTAGATGTTTTGCGTAATGGGATTTATCTGGTTGTTTTAATCGGTATGCCCGTAAGTGTTCACTGTATCGGATTTCAAAATTTCTAAGGGTATGACCCAAATAGACAGCATTATATTCTGGACATTTGAGACCTGATGTCTTTAATGGTGGTATTTTAGTTTTTACATTTAACAATTTTGTACTTACGTTACTTTCTGTTTTAAAAGAAATTGTTGTATTCGTTGCTAAAGATATTATCTTTGAAATATTATTAGAAATATTTCCTGCATATGTGATGGTTTTATAAGTTTTTATTTCTTCATTTTGTTTAGGAAATATTAGTTGTAATGCCACTTTTCCTCTTCTTTATTAATTAGCTTATTTATTATATGTATTGGATAACCGTTGGATGTTGTTATTTGTCTAATTGTATTAATCTCTCTATCAAAATTACATTTGTTCATAGAAACTGAAAATGCTGTATGTATCATTGCATTATATGCCGCTAGTTTATGTGACATGGGGTGATTGGAACTATATAGAATACTCACATCAGTGTGTATAGGTTTTCGGTAAATTGAATAATCAAGTACATTAATAACTCTTTGAATTTTCAAATCAAGAAAATTGATTGAGTTATTTTCTTCAACTTCTAATGTAAATTTAATTTTTGGGTGTAAATTATTACTGTGGTTGAAAGATATATCTATTTGTCGTTCACTACCTATGAAACGAGCTAGTATGTCATCTACATATCTGTACCAAAATAAAACATTTTTTGAAATATTACTTTCCAAGATTTTTCTTTCTAAACTGTCCATAAAAATGTTTGCCAAAATAGGTGATATAGGGCCCCCCATTGGTTAACCTTCATTTTGAATATATATGTTATTGTCAAAAGTGTAGTAATTCTGATTAATACATACATCAAATAAATTAAGAATATCTGTTATTATTCCTGGATTAATATTTTTATCTTCTTGCAAGTGATAAACATTCTTTTAGGAGGAATTTTAGTGAACATATTAGTAACGTCAAATGAAATTAGCTTAGAGTTATCTTGTAAGTTGAATGCTGTTAATTTTTTAATTCATTCTATTGAATTTCTAATCGAGTATTTAGATGCATATCCGTAACTATTAAGTATATTGTTAAGCTTCTTTGCCAATATATTATTAGAAGTATGTATTAACATAAGAAACTACAGATCTAATTGGTTTCGTTATTTTATGTAATTCAACGGTTCCATATAATTGTGGACAATGAGGATTCTTATTTCAGATGGACCTCTTTTCGTAATTAATTAAAAGATAATTTGAAGTATTAACAATATCCCTTACTTATTAGAAAAATTTTTTGTTGGGTCTGCTCTAAGAACTTTTACATCGCTAGATTCTATAAAGTTATATATTTTTTATACACACAATTTTATATACATATTTTTGAATTATAATTTTCAGTTGTATTATTATTATCTTCTACTTTTGACATTGGTTGCATTTAAAACTGTAACGTCATTTTTTGTTTGAAGGTTCAATATTTTTGATTAAATTGGTAATTTTTAATTTCTCATAAAGAAAATTGTTTGAATTAGATTTTAAAGCTATTTCTGACTCTGTAGCTATAATTTATTTAATATTCGTAAATTGTGGTGGTATGCTGTACATTAAACCTTTATTTAAAAATTCTATTTCACTATCTGTGAAACCTGAATTCTATGTTGTGTGTGTCAAATTATTTTCAATTTATTCTCATCTTCTTGTTATATTATTACTGATAATATCTTTAGCAAAAAATACAACGATTTCCTTTGAAACAGAAAGTAACATAAGTACAAAATTGTTAAATGTAAAAACAAAAATATCACCATTAAAGAAATCTGGTATATACTCGTATAAACTTGAATGTCCAGAATGTAATGCTGTCTATTTGGGTCACTCCCTTAGAAATTTTGAAATCCGATACAGTGAACACTTACGAGCATACATATTAAAACAAACAGATAAATCCCATTACGCGAAACATCTACTTGACACCAATCATTCATTGACACCTAACACAGAACTAGAAGTACTACATATTTGTGATAAGAAAAAAGAACTGGATTTCCTTGAAGAGTTGGAAATTAGAAGACACTTAAGAAACCCACAATATGAAGTCGTCAATGAACAGATAAATCTAGGGAGTTCTCCACTACTAAACTGTCTTCTTAAGTGATAATTGTAAAGATCAACAGATATAGTTTTCTTGGTTTTCTATTTCATTGCACAGTTATACTGATCTTAATTGGAAAAATGATATCCATGATATCACCATAGGGCTAATAATATCTAAGCTTCAACATTTGTAATATCACACCTTATTTTTTCTATTAACATATATTAAGTCAATCACAAGGTAGGTCACTTCTTGGTCTAGCCAAAAATAACTACTAAACATCAGGTAGGCATCATATGAAATGTAAATTCTGTCATTCTGACGATGATATTCAGTTATCGAAACAATTGTCATTTTTTTTAGAATTTTCAACATTTTTCATTATATTGTGGAATTAGCTAGAAACATTGAGTTTCATTTAAAACACTAATATGAGTAGATTCCACGAATTAAGGGTCGAAACAGTTAATTTCACTTTTTGTATCTTGAAATTCATTCGAAATATATTTATCCAAGTGACAAAAGAACACGTTGGCTGTGGGTTTATTTTACAGCAGATTTTTTAGAGAATTTTCCTTAGAACACATATATATATATATATATATATATATATATATATATATATATATATATATATATATATGGACTTGGATAGATCATAATTAATAATAATATTCTACGGTATTGAAATAGTCCTTTACAAGCGCTGCCACTATGTTGAAAGAGCGGTAGTTCAAAAATTTCGTACTATTTTGTGTAGAAATGGATGTGAAAGCAATATTATTTTCACAAACAAATCGATCATTAAGATTAAATTATTGATGATGCTGTACTTGTTCATAACTCAGTTGAAGGGCGTAATTGTGAACAATTATAAATGTGTTTAAAGTGACATGGGCGTTCGCACAAAGGCAATAAGTTGAGAGATTAACTGTGATGACAATATTCTTTTTCAGCTTCCCACCATATACCACTGGAAATAACCCTCTTCCATGTTTGTCCATTTTTATCTGTCTTTGACTTGTTGTTCCCTGTTTCTACCTGACGTTTTTCCTATCTTTCAGACTAGGATACTGTGTCTGAGATACTCGTATCCGAGATACAGAAAATACATGCGTTTAAATGTGGACATTCATGCTGTATTCAGCACGGTATACCGTATCGCTATATTAAATATCCGAATCTCGCTCTTTCAGTCGCAGGCAGACAGTATCTGAATCCGGGATACCGAGATATCTTTGTGGCCTATTATGCATACTTTTGCGATTCAAAAAGTACCATAGCGTAGGTGTAAAATATTTTTATTATTCATTAGTAGAAGTGAAGTGGAATAAAATGATTTTTCGATTGTAGTATGGAACGTTTTTGATAACGCCGTATTTATAAATTTGGTAAAATTGAATACATTTATATGGGATACAAGCGATGAAAATTATTTCGACGGAAATAAAAAACCAATAGGTTGGGTGGAAATTACTAAACAGATGTGTAAAAATTTTGAAGAAATGACAACTGTTCAATAAAATTATATTTATGATTCAATGCATAAATGCATTATTAGCTAAATAAACAATATTCCCGAAACAAGACGGATAAATAACAAAAATTGAATTAAATCGATAATAATTAAAAAACTTTTTTCGATCTTGTAGTAAATTCTTAGTCTTCCTTAATTCTACTATAGGATGAACCCACATAGGTCGTCTCCTTTCAACTTTTCTCTTTTTGTATAAAATATGCCACAGCATAATGCACTCTTCAATGCTTTCTAAAGAAAATGCACCGTACAGCACTGATATTGTTTTTGCACTGAGAAAATTCATTTACAAAGCTCTATTCTGACAAAAATATCTTGGCTGTATCTGGCCTAAATTATGTATCTCACATACAGTGCCTCTAATACTGTCTCTAAGTCTGAAAGAAACCTTATACTAAACGCCCGGTGGTACACTTCCTATATATTTCAAATGCCCCTACACTATGAAATTACCAATCTCTTTCATAACTGAAACCAAAAAGTTTGTAAAGTGCAATGACCTCCGCTTGTACAGATATAGGTCTTGCACAGTGGCGTGGACTTTTTTTGCGGCGTCAAATATAGCATTGTTAAATTTTCCTGAAGAATTTTTTGACGTAGGAAGCGTTATAATCACAAGCAAATTTCCACACATTTTTCTGTAGGTGGTTCGCCAGTAGCCTTATCTCCCACATAAACTTAACAATTTCTCATAAAATAAACATAATTCAAAGGAAAACTGTTTCAAATTAATAAGTATAAATATTATTAACAAAATAAATTCATTAAATAAACTAAAGTAAGATAAAATTCTTTAACAAAAATAACCGTGAAATGATTTCTATTATTGAAAAAAAATTTATTTTGTTTTCATTGAACAAATTTCTTTATTTTATAAATTAATTATATCTATCTATATATATATATATATATATATATATATATATATTATATATATTTAATCAATTTTACTTGACCATCCTGTATATATGTTTATATGGAAATTTCTTGGATTAAGGTCATTAAACAATCTCTGGACGTTTCTTTTAATACATTTTTTATTGATAACGTACGTTTCGACATAATCCTGTCATTATCAAATCATCTACAATACAATTAAAATACATCTTTACAACATAAACTACACTATAATTAAAAAGTAAAAACAGTAAAAATTCTTACTCGTAAAATATTCAAATTTGTTTAATTTACACTGAAATAAATTACCTGTTTGACATCACATGGTTAAAAGATCTTAAACAAATATATATAATTTATAAAATAAAGAAATATTGGTACAAAATAACACCGAAAAACAATGTTAGAACTTACCCTTTGTCATTTCCCGATTTTTTATCATATATGTCACTATCACTATTATTGACGTTGATAATAGGTGCGTTCTTTTTGACTGAGATCTCAGATAATCTCATCTCACATCAGTCATGTGAGCGTTCTTTTTGTTTTACTCACTTCTAAGTGAGCTGAGATTTTTCTTCCTCCTTCACCGATGCTGAATGTGTTGTAAGGGGGTATCAGTTGGAATTTAGTCGGAAATAAGGTGGAGGGTATGAAGAAATATTTAATTTGTTTGGTTTATTTGTAATTTTAACCAAGGTTATCTATCGTTTTAACCGTTGACATATAAACACATATAATCTATTTTTCTTTTGTTACAAATTATGGATACAATAATATTATAAGATGCTTATACGAATCTGTCGTATAGTTTAAATCTATCCCTTGAAGATGCACAGAGGGCGAAGGAAGTTAACAACTAATAATGTTGGAATATTAGCCATAATACAAATCTTAACTCAAAGAACTATTTGAAACTGAAAATAGCAAAATCAAGCATGGTTATCGGAGATATCGAGATAGGTTATGTTTATATGTTTGGTTTCTTATTCACGTATGCGTCGACAGATCGCGCGCTTCAATTAAAATGTCTTTCTTTTTGGTGCTTACTCACATCACTTTATCTCAGATCACCTTAACTGAAGTGATCTGAGACCTCAGTCAAAAAGAACGCATCTAATAATATCATCGATAACTTTACCGATATCTACATCTCACATTTTCTTTTTTTCGTTTTGAACGTAAGCAATACACTTGCTCCAGTTTCTGCTGTCACTCGTTATTTATAGTGTTGAGTCAACAAACAAAACAGTTGTTCCTTTTGGTTTTCACCAATAATGAGATTACCAGGAAAAAATCAATGCAAATTAAACTCGATCTCTTGGTAGAATGAACATTGTGGTACAAAGCATTTAACTTCGGTGAACATTACAGAAACAGGGTATTTTCCAAAATTATGTTTTAAATATCACCTGCGATTACTTATTATAAATTTATTAATAATAGTGTTTTTATTATATATTGCAAGCTTATAGTCACATATCTAATTACTCTCAAATATTGTGCAAAGTATAGTTATGGACGACGTTAATATCATGCGGTGTTAGAAAATTAGATATAATCTACTGTTTCTGTACTGTACTGATTTCTTTTAATTATAGTTTCCATTATTGATCAAAATTTGGAATATAGATCGGATATTTCTCAAAAGAGAAAAGCAAAATTTCTCTGTTCCCGTCTTGGAAAACGTAATGTGGAATATATTGCATTTGCTACCAACCGTGAGTACTGATACAGCAATCATGTTAAGGAACTGTAAATTTTTATTACGTTTACTGCATAGTTGAGAATTTTGCAAAAAATGGATGACAAAACCAATATATATGAGTGTCTACAACTTGAGTAGGTGATAAATGCTACCTACCTTTCGACTGTTCAGTTTATTGAACTGAAAATGTACTTCATTCTCTGTCAGTTGACCGTAATGCTATAATTGTAAAAGCAAAGATAGCAACACTTTTCAAATACATAGGAGTTGAACGTTCAAAGAACAAAAAATTCCTTACTATCCTATTCAATATGGATAACCTTCATATACTGAGACAATTCAATCTTAGAAAGTTCTAAAACTTCTTATTTATACTAATAAATCAAAATACATGATTTCTGTTTCATCTGATTTTTGTTCCTTTAAAATTAAATATGAGTAAAGAAAAAAAGGACAAAACCTTTCCACTACTTTTAAACAACATAATTGATCCCGATATTTGGTTACAAAACACTACACCGGAATTCATTGAAATTTAAATTTCCTGTCTTCATCTTGGAAAGAATCATTCTAAAAACGTTTGTAAAGTACATGTTAAAACGTCATAAACATTATTTGAAAAGCTTGTTGCGTGACAATCAACAGACAAATTATCTTGTATTGCGATCTTCGTAATGTTTGTATCGATTCTCATGAGAATCGGCATGAAACGACAATGGAAATTCATACATATACCTACGTTCTGGATTGTGTTATAAACAGTTATATGGAATTTTTATTCTCATTATTTTATTTCAGTATGAACAACCTGCAAAACAAAAAATTATACTAACTCAAATGCGAGTGTCAGCGACATTTCACGTTTCCCTTCATCATAAATTCAACGTAAAATGAAATATATTAAATGCTTTCAAGGAAAGGAACTGAGAGATTCTCTTCAGACATGTAGGTATTTTAAATAAAACATGGAAATCCATATAAAAATTTCACTTGCTCCAAAACGTTTAATAAAACTATAGAAAGCAAAACCCAAACGTCTAAAATACGGGGAAATTATGAATCTTCATATATTACAAAGATTGATGCAGTTAAAAACGCATCCGAGCTGAGATCAGGAACAATGTCTAAGTGTAATGCCTTTGTATTCATACATACAAACAAACATAAGTATCCTTTTATTAATTTTGGAAAGCGCGTTTTTCTGCTTTTCAGTAAAAGCTCCCACCGAAATCTACCCCTACATCAGGAATATCACCCATAAGATATTGCAAAACTTTAGACTATGCTTCAGGACAAATTACACATTTTTTAATAATTTTCTTACAAGCATTTCTAGAAAAAATAGGCCCTACTTAAGAAAACAATTAGGCATTCCTTACAAAAGTATTCGATGGTCACCATGTATTTACTCGCTGGATTTCTGCTGTAATGGTCCTAGACTCTGTGTTTCTAGGTACGTTGTAATCTCTATCAACCCAGAAAACACCCTGTTCGCTTCGTCGTATTTCTGCTCACGGAGTCGTCGGCTCCTGGAAGAAATGTCCGAAAGGGTTGGCTTCGGCCTCCGCGGATACTAGTTGTCGTTGGTAATGATAGGTCTTGTGCTATAGGGTTATATCAGTTAGGGGGGTGGATTAAGGACAGATCTTATCTGTAGCTCTTATAGGTATATGTTATGTATTCATATAATCATGCTCTCCTGGTTGAGAAAATAAAATAATCGATAATGATTTCTTTAGCGAGTTTATTATAAAAAAATAAACAAAAATAACTCCAATTGACAAAAGCGTCAGGAATAATTGTATGTAAAGTCTTGTGACTGTAAATAATTAAAACCAATGATAGAATCGAGAGAAAACTTGAGATACCATGTTACATTAACGAGAATGAAATGCAGAATAGAATGAAATTTGTAAGTTTGAAAATAATCGTCGCAACCTAAATATTTTCGCACACCCTATATATGAAACTTTGAAATTAAGAATTTAGTATTCAACCTCAAACGTGCTACCTGTCCCTGATTTATTCGGATCGGTATCACCATTGAATACTCGTATGCGATATGAAATAACATAAATTATATTATACAGCTAGTTCGTAGATGGCAAAGCTAATAATTGGACCAAACTACAAAGTCATAATACACAGTTAGTATAATTTTTAAATTTGACTTACCTTTTCTTAGACCGGGTTTCTTCAAAAACGCCAACGGCCACGACTCGTGATTCGAACAAAAAAACATTCAGAGCGCGTACAGTAGACGCTCCCTTGTAACCTTCTTTTTCCCCTTTCGAAAAAAAGTACACTTGATAAGTTAGAACACTACGTCTTAATTATATGTTACTTAAACTCTGAGGACTCCTCAAAAACTGCTGTCCGCGAACCCCAAAGAACTAGACCGCTTCCGACCGCGAGTTTTTACCAACCGCCCTTCATCTGTAACATTTTCGTAGCTTCGGCATTTTCCCTATGTCAGCTTCATTTATTTTTTGTACATGTTAATTCCTAATTGGTGGAAACTTATCGTTCGACGTAATTGTGTAACAGGTTTTTTTACCTCGATTAAGAATGAATTTTTATTTGATTCCGCAAAATTTCGTTATTTTGACGCAACTAACATTTCCTGTTAAAATATTCTTTTTTTTTCTTTTTTTTTCACAACAATTCAGACTGCTTAGCTAATTGTTTTTTTACATTGTTTGTATGTCAACGACCGGTTTCTTTAGTTTAAACGTTACAATATAAAAGGTAATTTGTTATACAGGGCGATCCTCCCTATGTTTCTTACTTTGGTATTTATTACAACTCCAAGTAGCGTTATTATTTAAGAACCAGTGTGGCCCTTGCCACCATAACGTGTTCGACTGTACTATTTTTAAAGAGCATCCGAGATATAGAATGTCCGCGACGTTGTCATTTGAGGATACATATGATACTAATCGGAACTATTTGTCAATGTCTGAATCTCACACACTCTATTTGCAACGAATTTTTTCCACTTATGCGATTCTCCCTTCATCCAAGTTAAGATAACGGTCGAATCGGTGTAATAGAAATAACTGTCAAATTTAAGTTTCATTGCATTATTTACTTTATTCACGATCTGTTATGTTAAGAGCGCTGCGTATAATTCAAGACGGGGTAAACTCAATTTCTTAATCGGAGCGACACAAGACTTGGCGCAGAGTAGATTGGAATAAATTTGTCCATCTGATTTGACGCACCTTGAGCCGGGAATACATTTGAGAAAGATTGCCATTCGTTTGCATTCATTCGGATTCGTTCCCATTCGTTCGTACATCAAGTGTAGCTGGTAATTTCTGGTCATTTGCAACGAAAATATTTTGGTTCGAATGGCCAGCAAAGCGAACGAACGTTTTCTATCATCTGTCGGTAAAATAGAAAACATCAAAAGGAAATTCGAGTTGCGAATGTTTGCGAACGTTGTTAGGCGTTCACATGTGGCAGTGTCGAAAATAATTTTCAGTACCTTGCTACCATTCGACCAGGAAGATGGATTTCGTTTGTGAGCGACGGAAAGAAAAAAAAGACAAAACAGCGACTTGATTGGATGAGTGATTTATATTCAAGTAGAACTAGATATGATGCCATGAACTTACTAGCCGATTTAAATGATACGTTTTTCAAAAACTTTACCAGAATGTCTCGAGAAGATTTTAGCATCCTTCTGGAAATGATTAAACTAAAAATTGTTAAACGGAATACATACTTCTGAGAAGCTATACCATCTGAAGTCAGACTTGCTATTTGTTTACGATTTGTAGCTAGTGAGGATTCATACACAAGTTTACAATACACATTTAAAGTATCGAGACAGCTGATTTCAAGAATTGTTCCAGGGGTATGCAGAGCTATATGTGAAGTATTGAAGGATTAAAAATAGTACATAAACGCGAACACGTGGGTACGAGATGCTTATCCTCTAAACAAATCTTCGCGAATGAGTGGAACGCCAGCAAATGTTTTTTGTCCAGTGGCAATTAACAGGGAATTCGCAAATGTGTCAGTCTGCAAGCATTGTTGCCGCAAATGACTCAGAATGGGCAGCAATGATAGCAAAAACAGGGAATGCGAACGAATGGCAACGTTTCTCAGATGTATCCCCGGCTTTATAAACACACACAAGCTGTATTCCTCATGGGACGCATCGGAAAATACGTGAAGTTCTATTGTGACGCTATCCTTATGTATAGCTTGTCGACGAATTATTATTTCATTTAAAAACAACAGTTCCCTTTTGAACTCTAACCATAAATTTTCTGAATATGGGTATAGGTTCATCCCACGAAATTTTCAATAGCCACACATTTCTTGCATTATAATTTCTGTCCTTATTACAAATGGACCTAAAAGACCCAAGGGGTCAAAAATTTGACATTTTGCAGATAAAACACTCCGTTTTGTTTCCTGCTCAATATTAACCCCATTATTGGCGACTACATACATTATAGAGTCTGATCGCGCATTCCATAAAATTCACCGAGTTGTAAAATATTAACATCTAGATCTTCATCCAGTTCTATATTGCTTAAAATGTCATCACTAATACTTAACCATTTACGAAGGTCAAACCCAGCGCTGCGTATAATATTTGATACGTCTTTTTGAATTCATTTTTTGAATCCACCCCCATAAGTAAATCATCAATGTAGACGTCGTTTTTTATTGTCTCACCTGCAACCGTATAACTTTGGGTATTTTGTTCAGACAACTAATGTAAACATTTTAATGCTATCATAAGGCGAGCTTGCTGATCCATATCATGTTATGTTTTTAATTTGTAAATTTTATATGTTTCTGACGGAGATCTCCAAATTATGCGTTGAAGGCGCCGTTGCTCTTCCGCGATCAGTATCTGCCGATACGTCTTTGATATATGTCCCCTGTCAATATGTAATAGTATTTGCGAAATCTTATTATAATATCAAATAAATTGTTTTGTAATTTTGGCCCGATAAATTCCATATCGCTTAGCGATACCCCTGTATCTGTCTTTGCCCACCCGTCGAATACAACGCGTAAACACGTAGTTAAACAAAATAGATAACAGCAACCATAATCCGATCGATTGAACCAAAATCTGTAAGGGTACCCTTTAGCTTATTATAGTAAACTCACACACTTTAATGGGTGTAATTTGTTTATTCTTTAAAATATAAAAATGTGAGCATCGGTACAACACCCTACCTTCGTAAAGTTTTTGTGGTAACTGACTTTTCAAGATCGGGCGGGGTTGTGCTTTTATAATTAGCTTGTCCAAGCGAGGGTTGGTTAATACCAAAAGTAAATACCGTAGCGTCCTAGCGAGGGTTGGTATTAACCGTTACGTCATCGTTTGATGTCAAATTACGTCAGGGTTAAAACCACCTGTGACCCTGTCAGGAGCAGAGTTATAGCGGTTGACAGATGTGATGTTTGATATTTGTCTATGGTATATTCATTAAAACTGAAGTTCTTAAGTTTCTAAATGAGAAAACGATAATGAACATTGAAAAACATATCAAAACAGCGAAAATTTAACCAAATAAATCCTCTAGACCGAACAGAAAGTAGATAAAAACATCGGCAAATACCCCTATATCAAAGCGACCAGTATAACTGTGATGTATTTTGACATTTGTTGACATTATCGCTGGTAATAACCACTCGCTCGCTCGCTTGAACAGGCTAAATAAGTCTTTTATACATCAACAATATCATGGATTGGGCAAATATTTTTACCACTCTTTTTAACTTATTCCATCCAGCAGAGATTCTCTCTTTTAAACTCACACATAAATATTAGACTCGTAATAATATTACTTATGCCTTTATGCGTCCCTTTCAGTTATTACACTATGCAGTATTCATCTGTACAATCTAAACTTTTATGCATACTACATTATAGTTCGAACTGAAAAAGTGGATGCCACATAATGTCAAGGATAAACATATAGCTAGGTTTCTTTTAAGGAAAAATTATACTCATCAAAACGTACTAGTAATTATTTGTAGATACGTAGAGTGATAGAAGTATTTTAAGCAAACATTATTATTCAATTTGATTAAATATCGACAATTGCCTCTACCTTTTGAATAAGTCGGTAGACGCCTATGTTACTTTGTTTCAGTTCTGAATGCGGATACTTTTTATTTATTTTAAGGTTTCCAAGCTTTTTAGTTGGTGATATTTTGTAACGAACGTGCAATAATTTCTTTTCCTACTGTATTGTGAAATAATTTTCTGTATACACTATTATAACGTGCAATATTTTATTTTTATTTGTTAATAAGTATGAAATTCTTTGGTTTGTTGAATATATTTTATTACGTATATATTTTTACTGTAGCTTCAAAAGAATTAAAGTTGGCAAAATTATAAGTGTTTTTATTTTTTCAAATATCATCAGACTCGTTTAAGAGGTATTGGAACTTTGTATTCCAGAAAATAAAAGAAATGGGTAGTGTAGGTTGATTATTGTCTATCAATTCTGTTCTATCTACAATACGCATATAATAAGTTACAATAAAAAGTTCGAGAAATATAAGAAAAACAGTGAGATCATTTTGTAAACGGTTAGGAGGAAAACTAGTACAAAATAAGTGGAACATGTTTTTTGCAGTTTTCCAGAAAATTATTAAGCTAGAATTTAGAGGGGTTGCTAATCCATAGATGAGTTACAGGTAATGTTTTCATAGTAGAAATATAGATACAGGAGACTTTTGCTTCAACCCTTTCACTTCTTCCTCGTTCCTTCATTTAAGGTCTTAACTGCCAGGGCTATTCGGCCTGTTTCAGTTAATATGTCTTTAGGTTACTATCTGCTGCGGTTTCCTGTTGTTTGGAACTTGATCTGGAATCTCAGGAGTCCGTGTATATAATCTTTGGTCAGGAGCTAAAGTTAGATTATGTTCATGTTTTGTTTTCTATATGGGAAGCGAACTTGAAAAGAATATTATGTAGTGATTATATGAATTATTCCATGCGGTTTTGCGATGTCGTTGCTACACTACCTATTTAAGCGTTAGTTCAATTAAGCTAGCACTACGGTTATAATATACACCACAGTTTACAGTTTATATTTGACAAAAAGGCTACGAAACTTTTGATGTTATGGTGTGACAGGAATTTGAAGAATAAGTCGTGTATAGTGTAAGGACAAGTATTATTTTGGATTTGGAGGAATTCATGAAAGTCGCGATTGAAGTTTTGTGATCTACAGCAGGAGAAGAATATGTGATTTAGGTCTTGTTTTTCACCACATTCGCACAAGTTATCTGGAGAAATGTTTATTTTTCGAAGGTATGAACGTGTTAGACAATGCTTAGATCTCAGCTTGGATATTGTTACAATTTCTTTTCTTGTGGAATTTTTGAAAACAATGCTTTTTATTTGGTTTTAGTAGCAATTGTCCTTATATCGTTCCTTTATATCTGCATACTTGTTCGAAGTCTTTGCACCAATTTTTGAAATGGATTTTTTAAGAATATTAGTGATATCTTTATATTAAGAAAGCGGGAAAACAGTTCGTGTGACCGATTTTCCTATATTTGCCAGATCGTCTGCTTTATCATTACCCCTGAGGCCACGGTGACTTGGAATCCATCTAAAATTTTGAACCATTGTTACCTTTGATTAATGTCAGATGGAAATTTGAAAAATTTCTGTTCTTAAACTCCAAATTGCGAAGTGGACAAAAATATCTACTATTACCACTTTTTGCAATACAGCTATGATTAAATATACTTGTAGATATTTTAAAGGCTTACTTACTTTTATTCACTATATTCGAATAAAAATTCTAAATAGATTAAAATAATCCTACTCACCTTGTCAGACCATAACCATATTATTAACAATTTGTATTTTTGACACTTTGACTTTGACAAACAGAATCCAGATTCTCGGCAACAAATGTAAGATTTGTTAACCTGTCATGGTTCCCAAGATCTCAAAAAAGAAGAAGAGCCTGTCATGGTGACGAGTCTGGGTGTAGTAACATCGAGCCACAGACCACATACCCTTAGACATTTCTCGCAGGTTACATGACCTTGAATCAAATTTTCAGTACCTAGACTAATCTTCAGGCGGCTCTGTTGGTCTCTTCTTGGAGAAGAAATGATAGGTTAAGGGATTGTTCTGTCAAATTTGTTTTTGATTGTTTGACTCATATGTGTATTTTCTTTTTTGAAGAGAAGTTATTGAGATAATTTTGCTATTATTCTGTGAATAAACATTTTTTCGACTATGGGTATCCAACATGGCTTTTCAAAAAAAATGTTACATTCTGTCTTGTGAAAATCCATCTTTAATAAAACATACATTTCCTAACCCCAACAAGATTATAAACCGATTTAAAAATTGGATAACTGCTTGTAAAAACTCCGTACTCGTTGAAATGTACCACTGGACGGTTTTTAAGACTAAAAGAGTGTGCCATCGACATTTTGAGCCAACAATATTTCTCTGGTTGGTCTCACAAGTTGTTTGCAACTGCTATTCCAACACTTAACCTACCACTTCTTAAAAGGAATTGAAATAATCTTCACTTTTTTTAGATACTTCTTCACCCGTTACTGACGAACTGGTGTGCAATATGTCATCAGTATCGACAACCGTACATAAAATTTCATAATGTAGTACATCTACAATTGTTGAAGGTAAGAAATATGTACCTGCACTCGTTTTATTCTGTTTTTCAAATTTAATTCCTACTAGAATGTTAACTTTTTGACTACAATAATTATAGTAACATTAACATGTATGTTTAATCTTCAATTAAATTATAAAGTGCTAAAACAGAGTGGGTTTCCAAACACACACTCTAACTTAACTTAACCTTAATATAATTGTGCCTCTATTATAATTGGTTGAAACTATATCCGTAACTTATGACGTGTATATCCATTTCTGATGGCACCTGTACTGCAATACTAATAAAATATTATATTGTAATATTTTTTGAGCCAGGGCTTAACATTTATGATGCAGGTGTGTATATTGTCGCCCTGAGAGGAGTATGCAACTTTTGTATCGTAAACTAGGTCTAGGACTATTAAATGCTTATAATTAAATGTTACTGATTAAACAAGCTCTTATTTCACTTTCCAACCCTATATTTAGGACCACTACACTCCTAAAAACTGTAGTCTAATTTAAAATTTCCTGGAATGTGTTATGGGTCCAAACTTATACAAACTGCCTTATAGTGCAGATTGTATTAAATGATGTAGACAATACAATATTTCAAAAATAACCAAATTGTCCAGTCAGTATCAATATTCAAATTGACGTTATAAATAAAATGATTTCTAAAAAATTCCACAATATAATCAAAAAATGATATAAATTTAAAAAAATTGACAATTGTTTCAATATTATTGAATATCAAAACACTTGTAGATTTTATAATTTTTTCATCTTGTGGAATTTGTTAGAAATAGTTTCACTTAGAACGTTGACATGAGGACATTCCACACAGTAAATCTACTATTTAAATTTCCCGGTACATAGTAGTTCCTAGACTAATCTTCAGATAGCGCTGTTTAGTTCAAGGATGAATCCTAGTTAAATGTAGAACCCTTTTCATATATTACCCGGTAAGAATGTAGGCTATTATTATTATTATTCAGCGATTGCTTGTGTAAAATAATACATTTTTTAATTCATTTTATTGAGAATATACAGACAGTTTGAGCTTGAATAATTTAGGAAGCCCCACCTTGACAGGGCACGGCTCACTTCAGTGTACCGCCTGCCCGACTCCATTATACTACTGTTGAAGAGTCTTTTGAAAACACAGATATTTCTGTATCACAATACATACGCGCGCCTGTATCGCAGTATCAGCAATGTGGTATCGATACAAATGAGCGTTTTCAGTGCCACTAAATTTTGGAACGTGTGCACATGTCAGTTGTCACATTACACAATGACACGTGACATTTGCTGTGACGTATGGGACTTTTGTTATGCCGTAGATAAGATGCTAGACATTTGTTGTAACATGCCTAACGTATAACATGTATTGGTCTAAAAGGATCCATAGACATAGAGAATGGTAGCTTAAAAATGACCACTCTCTAGAAAGATTGCGCTGCCAATACCTCTCTATTTTCTGTAATCCTGTAATAACAAAGGCCAGTGACGTGAACAAATCAGAATAATAGAAAGAGAAAACTACTGACCGCAAGTTCGCTTTGTCTCTCTCGTACGTTTCCGTCTATATTCACTGCACAACTGCGTAACGTTCAGTCCATTCTCCATGTATATGAAAAGAATCATAGCTAACAAACGTTCAACCCTTGTTTATATTCAACGCAACGCTCCGTATATATAAAGAAGGGTTCAACAGCCCAGACAACATTAGATATTCTATGATTATCCGTGGAATATTAATTTTGGCATATTGGAATATTCTCTAAAAATGCCAAGAATATCTTTATGCTTTTTGGAATCTTCCTAGAAAGTGAAAATGGGAATATCCTAAATATTCAGAGAATATTCCCAAATAGATATTCTTTTTCGTATTATATATAAGCCAGGATTATTCTGAGAATATTCAGAAAAGCATTATCTAAGAATGTTCTTCAATGAATGTTTCCAGAATATTTAATATATACTATGAATATTCGTGGTAGATTCATTTGGAATTTTGTAGAATTATTACAAATTGTATCTTCAGGGGATATTCTTTGTATATTCAGAATATTGCAGGAATATCCTCAGAATGTTCAGAACAATACATTTAATGAGGGGAGAGAGGAGGGTTAGTACATAGGATGCATGTAAATGCACTTTTTTCAAATTTCTGTAAATCAATAAATTTTCATAGCCTTGATCATTCACTGGATGGTGGCTTCTAATTGAATAAAGCGGCACAAGCACAAATTGGATTCAGAACATGAGTCCAATAACATTAGTGCTTAATTCTGGTTACGCCTAAGACAAAAATATATTTTAACTACCTAAGCATATTAAAAGAAAATTCAATATTAAATTGTCCAAATTTTTATTAGACAAACATAAACTTTATAACTCTCTATAAACTTTTAAAATTTATAAATATTCAACTATAACTTGCATTTTATCGTTTTTAAGTCAAAACGACAGCGCTTCACAAAATATATAAAGCAGGAATCTACTTGTTGATCAGTTTCGTAAAATAAAATATTTGTAGATACTTACGTTCTCTTGTGAGGAATGAAAAATAAAGAAAAAACAAAATTCACCAAATACTTGTTTCTATCAAAAAATATAGGGTTAATCTTTTAAAATTTATAAATATTTATAGGGCCCACACTGCGAGCTTTTAGCATTCGCTATACCCAAATGGATAAAATTGTCCGGTTAAGGCCACATAACTGAGGTATAACTGAAAAACATCCTTATTGTTGACGTTTTTCAATCAGATATATCAATTTTACCCGTTTGGGTAAGGCGGTGTTAAAAGCTGGCAGCGTGTGGATTCATAAACTTGTGTTATATCCTCACAGTCACTAGAATGTATTGCGACGGCCTGAGATGAACGTGTCGGTTGCTGTAATGGTGTGGTATCTGCAATTATAAAAGTAATTGTAGTAATCATTTGTAGAGAGAGAGAGAGAGAGAGAGAGAGAGAGAGAGAGAGATGTTCGTGGGTTTTTTGAAGTTGGGGCTTGTGGTGTTTATTTGGGCTTGTTTTGTTTGACGTGTAGCCCTGTTATAGGATTCGGTTCCTCTTCAGGGCTGTTTGGGGGTTTGTTTATTGGGATGGTTTATGTGCGCGTATTGACTTGGCTTGTTTGAAGTAGGGCTGAAAATTCAGTTTTCGAAAAGTGTCTAGGAAGTTTGAGAAAAAAAGGTGTATAGAAAATTGAAGTTGTGTTTGTTTTTGTGGGTGAATTGTGTGTATTTGCCAGAAATCAACCGGAGGGAGAGGCGAAAACAATCAGCGTCGAAATTTGAGCGAACGTGGTTTTGAGCTGAGGGAATGGGGGTTTTAAAAGTGTCTGGAAAAGGTCGAAAATGAATAAGACGAACCACGTTGCGTTGCGGATAGTTAATAGAAGCGGGGTGGGTGATGGTGTTGTTGGAAGGTGAAAATATATTTTTGGGGATTTTGTGTCTCCTGCGTCGTGAAAGTAAATAGAAGCGTAGGGGAGATTTTGGAATTTTGAGAATTTTTTGGAATTTTGAGTTTGTTGAAATTTGTTGAAATTTTACAGATATAAGTATAAAAAATATCGATATTTTCTTAAATTTGTCACTATGCAGAATACATTACATTGACACTGGTATTCTGTACTGTCGCTTAAATACCAAAGCATATGGTGATTAATTATTGTATGTTCCTCCCATGTAAGTTTTTACCAGCCTCAAGTTCTTAAGATAATTTACTTGTTTAAATTATTGTTGACTTAGTTTTAACAACAAATATAAATGTTTTAATTTTCTGGTTTAACACCAGGATATTCCTTTATACAAGTTCCAAGAAGGTATTAATCACGTCGAAAAGTATTAATTAATTATGCGGCCAGTTGGCAAAAAATAAATATCAATAGCAGCTGATTATAATGTCTACTTAAATTTAATATTTACCAGACTGAGTAACTATTTTTGTTGGTGGATCGTTCAATAAAATGTGACCTTTGCATTTTAACCATTGAAGTAGGGTAGGCACAGCTAGCTGAAACAAATGCTTGGGATATCCTCCTTTGGAAACAAATTTTTCCTGAAAGTGAAGTTCACACAACCTATAATTCTTTTGTGAAGCATCTGTAGTCTTTCCAAACAAATCTGCACAGTTACAATCTTCCAGCCATAAGTGTGTATTCACATGTCTATAAAATAAATCAACTACTAATTTAAATTGAATATGTCTTATTATTCAACATATTTTTTACTGAACAGGGCTCGTCAGCAGAAAGCTTATTGTAGTACATATTATTATTTCATGTTACAATGCATAGGTACATGTAAAGTAAAATATAAAATATTAAAAAAGTAGTATATATCTATAAGATATTGCATATAGAAACAATTACTCTTACCTCACAGGGTCTTTGGGAAATCCAAACATAACTATTCCTTTTCCTGTTCTTGAGTGACATCCACGAACTGCACAAGTCATTCATCAAATAACAAATACAATAATTTCTCACCAGGAGTTCCACTAGTCACGATATTGTTGAAAACAAAATCAAAATAAACTTTAATAAAAGCACAACAAGAATATTTTTTGGTTAACATGAAACATTGACAAATTGACATATAACCTATTTGAAAGTTGAAACATAGCGTCTATCACACGTCACACTTGCCCATTCAGAAAATGAACTGTCTAAAAGTCGAAGATTCGCCAGTTTGTGTTGGCGTATTCTTTGCTAAACATTAAAATGGTGGATATTTTATTTATAATATATTTAAGCTATGGGTGGATGTCAATCCACTCCAGTTCATAGATTGATATTAGATAAAACAGAAGTGAAACGAACCTATTGTCACTTGACTTTGAGCATTCCAGGCTTAAGCCCATCACAGACACATGATATAAGAAATTAACTAATAAACGTGTGTACAGAGAACGCCAGTTACATTTAAATTGGCTGGCGGCTTTTTGTTGACGCGATTGGGTACCTGTCTTGATTTGGCTTTAAGCTGAATGTTATAATTATGCTTTATATCTTTGTACTCTTTTTATCACACGACAATATGACGAATAACATTATATCCACACCCTATCAACCGTTTATGTAGTGTTCATATCGAGCATATCTTTATATCTTTTTCTTATCTTATAATCTCTATCTGAACTTCAATAAGTTTAATACATGGTTAATTTGATATTTTATATTTATTATTTGTATGAAGGTTATTTTAACTATTTACAGTTATGCGTAGGGTTGAATATCCGGATAAATGTTTGAACTATAACTTTCGTCCCATGTGAAAAATAATATTAATTTTTTTTAATCATAAGTAAATATGCTTAAAATAATATGCTAGGAATACTCAGTTTGGTAATATTCTTAAATGAATATTTAAAGAATATTCCATTTGATAATATTCTAAAATGAATATTTTAAGAATATTCATCAGGCTTGTTCTGTGAATATTCACTAAGAAATATTAATAGAATATTCAAAAATAATATTCTTAGTTGATTCGGAATATTCTCATACTTTTTGGTGTATTTAAAGATTATTCTACGAATATCCCATGTTGTCTGGGAGAGGCCTCAAAAAATGTTATTCTCGATCGATCAGTTGCAGTTTTCATGATGCCTCAAATAAATAAATAAGACGATTATAAAATATAATTATTCCATGCACCCGTCGTCATCAGCTGTAAAAGTGTCTAATAGTTATTTGGCTTAATAGAGCTCGATAAATATAATACGAACGATTTATTTTATTTTCGTTCTGATGGAGATATTCACATTAAGTTGAGGGTTAAACAACTAGTGGGAAAAATAATACAACGAAGTGGCTTAACAATATTTTATTCCAAAATAATTACAAGCACTTTACAACAGTTTACATAAATAGATATAATTTTGGTCAACACTATAGTTTTCGTTACGAAAGTACTCTTTAGTCAGTTATCAAAAATTATTTTTCGACTACATCTCATTACATAATATACATCCATAAAATATTTTAGCTAGTTATCTCAATATTACATCAACTTAACTCAACAAATATTACATTCTATCAAGGGTTAAATATGAAAATTTAAGAGGAGGGTGAAGCTCTCGTATTATGGAATCCTATTTTATCCAGAGACAGAAATTATATTTATTATAGTACGCAACTAATATTATTAGCCGTGATTAAAGTGGGAGTTTTAATTGATTGTATTTTCTTATGAAATTAAAACATCAACACCTTAGGTCGCATAGCATATACTACTAGTTGATAACATTTTAACTTAGTGGGTTTGAATTCTGTATTTGTTGTTCAAATTTTGTCATAATAATGATTATCATTCTACACCTTCATCTTGTGAGCTAATTGAAAATAGACGGAAACGGATCAATTTATTTGCATATTATGATTTCCCGAATATGAGATGCTGGGTGATTATTGAGCTAGGTCAAGGGATACGTTGATATCTTTGGAATTAACACTACAATCATAAAAAATGCTCATTACGATCATAGTTGAAGGCTGCCGATTCATTTGACAGCAATCGATCTATAGGGTTACTTGTGAAATTGAAAACATGACTCCAAACAGCTCTTATTAAATTTGATTTCAAATAGGTAATGATACAGGCACAATAATAAAACTCCTCGATTATCATTGGCAGGAAATTGGCAATGTACCGGGTGTCTATCTTTATTTTCCTTAATTTTAAATGCCCATAACTTCCAAACGGTTTGAGATAGAAACATGCCGTCTTCACTAACATGTTTCATTTTAGCACACGTTTTGTATAAAATAGTTAAGTTTTTTTTATTCGTTTTGCCTACGTCACCACAAAAATGGTGGATGTTTGACAATTTTTTTCATGACTTTTGTTAATAGAATACCCAGTATATTTTTTGGCAGTTTGAAAGAACCGTCCTTTACCTATTTTTTGGTGCAAAATTTTCTAAAATCGGTTAACGTGTGACTGAGCAATTAACTTTTGAAATGAGAGATGCTTGCTTACTACTTTTAATCATAGTAAGCTTTGGAAGTTTTATGTAAATGTCAAATGTATCAGCTTTGCGAATTGTCAGGCATTGTTACTGTCTGTTTTTATGTGAAAATGGTGTTTTCAGACGTAGAAAAAGCAAATGTTGTACTTACTTATCTTTGCTGAAACAAAATCGGCGATTTTAACTCAAAGACGTTTTTTCAAAGATTTTAATAAGCAACCACCTAGTTCAAAAACAATTAGAAGTTGTTTCCGCACTTATAAAGAAACTGGATCGTTATCTCTAAAGAAAAGAGTACCAGTTAATAATTATTTAGATGACACCATAACTGTATATGACTTTGTTAGGAGATATCCAAAATCGTCGCTTCCCATTTCAACATTAGTAAGTCTAAAGTTCACAACATTTTGAAAGCAATAAAACTAAAACCTTATAAAATTCAAATTCGTCAGAAATCAAATGAGAGGGACTTCGAAAAGCGTGTTTTTATGTGTGAAACGTTAATGGATCTCAGGAGGAATGTACCAAACGTCAATCCAATAATGTCTGATGAAGCCACATTTCATTTGACTGGAGCAGTTAATAAACATAATTGCAGAATATGGTCTGAAGTAATTCCGCACGAGTTTGAACAATATGGAAGAGATTCACCTAAAGTAAATGTGTGGTGTGCTGTCAACAACAATTAAATATATGGACCATTTTTTTCGCTGAAAAAACAATCAATGGAAATACTTATACAGACATGTTGGAATTATTTTTTTATCCACAGTTGGATCAAGATGTACAATTAAATGGTAATTGGAATGGAACTTATTTCCAGCAGGATGGAACACCCCCTCATTTTTCTTTAATAGCTAGAAACTCTGTTTCCAATAAATTTGGTGACAACTGGATTGGCAGAAGTGGTCCAGTATCATGGGCTTCCACTTCATGTGATATAACAGTTCCTGATTTTTTTGTATGGAGATATTTAAAATCTTTAGCGTATAATTGTGCACCACAAAATTTGGACGAATTAACGATTAATATTCGTCATGCATTTAACAGCATTACCAAAAATATGTTGGGCAAGTCTTTTACAAATTTATATGTAAGGTTAGGCAAGTGTATTGATCAAGAAGGACCGTACATTGAACATTCGATTAATTAAAACTATCATTTTTTTGTTTGTGTCTTCTTTTGAATAAAATTGTTGTTACGTTTTGTGATTAAGTACTACTTTGCATCTCTCATTTTAAAAGTTGATTTTTCAGTTACACGTCAACCGATTTTAAAAAAATTTGCACAGAAGAATAGGTAAAGGACGGTTCTTTTAAACTGCCGAAAAATATACTGGGTGTTCCATTAACAAAAGTCATGAAAAAAATTGTCAAACATCCGCCATTTTTGTTGTGACGTAGGCAAAACGAAAAAAAAACTTAACTAATTTAAACAAAACTTGTGCTAAAATGAAACATGTTAGTGAAAACCGCATGTTTCTATCCCAAACCGTTTAGAAGTTATGGGCAGTTAAAATGAGGAAAAATAATGATGGACACCCGGTATTTAGAACAGCAGTAGAGAATAATCTAACCCTCACCCACATAAACCCATCTGCAAAGAGAAATCAATATAGAGCAGATAAATTAGCATTGGTATTACTTCGGCCGTAAAATAGATACTGGAAGAAGTAACTAGGAAAACTGGAAAAAGTGAAAAAATTTGAATAGAAAGGAGAAATAAACGGTTTTAAGGATTAAAACTAACTTTTCCGCATCTGTCGCCCTGAACAATATTCTATCATAAAATTATCACTTCGGGGGATGTATCGTGCTAACAAACCGAAATTTCTCCAAAAATAACCAAAAATTCAGTATATCTGGATTTATAGGAACTCGCTCTAGTCAACTGAAAATCGATAGGGTACATCTGTGAGACACCTTGAACAATATTCAATCATAAAATGGGTCACTTGTATATACTCCGGAGGCTGTATCGTGCTAAAAAACTGAAACTTCTCCAAAAATATCGTACTTAAAGTACTGTAGCACCTGTTGTATTGGTTCCGGTGAGCTGAAAATCAATAGGTTTCATCAGTGAGATGCCCTGAATAATATCCAATCATAAAATTGATGACTTGTTGAACTCCGGAGGCTGTATCGTGCTAACAAACTGAAATTTCTCAAAAAATTACAAAATGTCGTACTTCAAGTACAATAACACCCGTTGTACTGTTTCTGGTGAACTGAAAATCAATAGGGATCATCTGTGACATGTCCCTTACAATATACAATCATAAAATTGCTGACTTATTACAATCCGGAGGCTGCATCGTGCTAACAAAACATGTAAGGAAAAGTGGCCGACGACAACGACGACGACGACGACGACATACACACAGGATTTTTTTTCTAAAAACCGATTTTTCGTGTTGTTGTTGATGGAAAACGTGGAAATAATTGAAAAAAAAATTTCAAAATTCCAACTTTTTTTGGGGTAAACCAATACTTTTCTTGCATATAGAAAGGTTGGGCGGAAAAGAAAAAAAGAACGGCGGAAAACATAAAATTAAACACGCTGATAAAAAAAGCAAATAAAATGCAATAGAGAGAAGAAGAAGAACAACGAACTAATCAATGTAATAGAAGATAATCAAAATATGAAATGTTTAAGACCAAATATGTGCAACAAGCAGGTTTTCTCATTGACAGATGAAAGGGGTAATGTCGTAACAACCGAGACCAAATATTAAAAGTAGTCGAGAGCTATTACGCATATATTTATGAATCGGTAGTAAAAAATAAACGGTTTTAAAGATTAAAATCAATTTTTCCGCATCTGTGGCCCTGAACAATATTCTATCATAAAATTGTTACTTGCTTACACTTCGGGGGATGTATCGTGCTAACAAACCGAAATTTCTCCAAAAATGACCAAAAATATGGTGTATCTGGATTTATAGGACCCGCTGTACTCGCTCCAGTCAACTGAAAACCAATAGGGTACATCTGTGAGGCACCTTGAACAATATTCAATAATAAAATTGATCAATCGTGTACTCTCTGGAGGTTGTATCGGGCTAACAAACTGAAAATTCTCCAAAAATGACAAAAATTTGGTACTTCAAGTACCATAGAACCCGTTGTAGTGGCTTTAGTGAGCTGAATATCAATAGCGTTCATCTTTGAGACGCTCTGAATAATATCCAATCATAAAATTGGTCTCTCGTACATACTCCGGAGGCTGTATCGTGCTAACAAACTGAAACTTCTCCAAAAATGATAAAAAAATCGTATTCAACGTACTATAGCACCTGTTGTATTGGCTCTGTTGAGCTGAAAATAAATAGGGTTCATCAGTGAGATGTCCTGAATAATATTCAATCATAAAATTGATGACTTGTTGAACTCCGGAGGCTGTATCGTGCTAACAAACTGAAATTTCTCAAAAAATGAAAAAATGTCGTACTTCAAGTACCATAGCACCCGTTGTACTGGCTCTGGTGAGCTGAAAATCAATAGGGTCCATCTTCATGTCCTTAACAATATTCAATCATAAAATTGGTGACTTCTTGCACTTCGGAGGCTGTATCGTGCTAACAAGACATGTAAGGAAAAGTGGCCGACGACAACGACGACGACTTACACACATGATTTTTTTTCTAAAAGCCGTTTTTTGTGTTGTTGTTGATGGAAAACGTAAAAATAACTCAAAAATTTTTTCAAAAGTCCAACTTTTTTTGGGGTAAACCAATACTTGTCTCACATATAGATAGGTTGGGCGGAAAAGTAATAGTGATTTAAGAATATCGAGGCATATTATGATAAGAAACGCTGGATCTGAGAAGTTACCTGAAATAACAGAAGAAGAAGTAAAAAGAGCCCTCAAAGACATGAAAAAGAATAGAGCGCCGGGAACAGATGATGTAACAACGGATATGCAAATTGAAGGAGGAGATAGATTAGTCAAATTGATCACAATATTAATGAATAAATGTCTTTTTCAAGCTAAAATACGCGAAAGTAATACTACTGCATAAAAAGAGAGATAAAAACAACTACAGAATTATCGGCCAATAACATTGCTCTCACATCTGTACAAATTATTAGCAAAGATAATAACAATTCGCCTAACTATAAAACTGGATGATTACTAGTGGCATGAACAACCAGTGTTTAGAAAAGGATACTCCACATCAGAACACCAGCTCACTATGAAACTCTTGATCGAAAAATATAATGAATATCATCTGCCCTTGTGTTTAGCATTGGTACACTAGGAAAAAGTATTCGATATGGTAAAAAGCTGGGCTATCAAGAAGGCATTAGGAAATTGTCGAATAGATAGTAGGTATATAGAGCTAGACAACCGACGAGGCTCTGGCATCCGAGTCACGGCAGAATAACCGTTAGAACGAGAGTTGAGGAAATGCAACTCTCCATGGACCTCTTAACAACCCGCAATGGTCAGCGTGTTAGGGTAAACGGCCAAAAACCCCGTTTATGATACGATATAAGTACAGAAGATACAAGGTCCTCAGTTGTCGGCGACCCGTGTCTCCTCAATCAAGGTAGCGATAGGACAAGAGCACGGGTGGAGGGTGCTAAGAATCCCCGGAGTGGATCGGGCTACCACGGGAAACGAACGCTGCAAATTATCACTTACAATGTTAGACCCTATCGACAACATATAAACTTCAGGAATTGGAGGAAGAGCTCAAGTTCTTAAGGTGGAACATACTAGGAATCAGTGAGCATAAACGAAACGAAGATACAGAACTGATACTTCAATCAGGTCACCTACTATATTATGTGGGTACAGACAATATAAACCAAGGTGGAGTAGGCTTCCCAATACACAAATCACATGAGCGCGATGTCTTATAGATCCAAAGCGTACGTCCCAGAGTAGCATACCTTACACTTAGATTAAACAGTAGGTATACATTGAAAATTATACAAACCTATGCCCACACCTCGACGCAAAAGGACGAAGATATTGAAAGCTTCTACGACGATATCAACATAGCTTTGCGAGATACACGTTCCCATTACTCTTTGATTATGGGAGATTTTAACGCCAAATTAGGCCACAAACAAGACGACAGTGAAACATCACTGGGGAGTCATGGGTTTGGAACAAGAAATGATAGAGGACAAGTATTGCTTGACTTCTTACAACAAAACAACTTTTATGCATTTATAGCTTTTTCAGAAAGGCCCCCAGAGAAAATGGACTTGGGCTAGCCCAGACGGAGTTACAAAGAACCAAATCGATCTGATAATTTCAAACATGAAAAATATAGTGCAAGACGTAACTGTTCTTAACGAATTCTCTATCGGAAGTGACCACAGAGCCGTTGAAGCAAAAATAGTCATAAATACAAGAAAGGAGAGGTCAAAACTAATAAGAAAAACAGCTTCTAGAAAATCATTAACAACACAAAGCGCAGACCAATACGCACAACTCTTTAATTCTCGTCTATCAACAATGCTGACAAATGAAGAGGATATAGACATTGTGGAGACAAACGAACAAATAAAAGAAGCGGAAAATAGGTGCAAGCAATCGCTTGGAGTTGGAAAGGAGGAGAAGTTGAGTAATAGTACTAAGAAGTTGATGGAAAAAAAAAGAAATCTAACAGACAAACATCAAAATATTGCCACTCAGCTAAGAGAAATCAACAAAGAAATATCAAATACTATCCGAAGAGATGTAAGGCTACACAAAACAGAGGAAATATCTAGGGTGATAGAGGAAAACAAGGAAATGAAAGTGTTTAGGAAAAAATTGTCTGAGGGTAAGAAACAATTAAGTAAGATAATTGACAACAAGAATGGACAAACCACCACAAATAAGCGAAACATCCTGCTAATCGTGAGAAGCTTCAATGCGGAACTCTATAAGGAAATCACCACAACAGAAATTGGAGTAGGCATTCCCGTAATACAAAACAAGGGATCAGAAGACATCCCGGAAATCACTCAAGGCGAAATAAACAACTGCTTCAAAGACATGAAAAACTATAAATCACCAGGAGATGACGAAGTTAGCACCGAAAATATAAAACTAAGAGGATCAGCACTTCTAAAAATACTGTGTAAGCTATACAACGCTTGTTTAAGGAACTCCATAACACCTGATCAGTGAAATAAGTCCATCATAATACTTTTTCACAAGAAATGAGATATGCACAAATAGAAAACTACAGACCAATTAGCCTGCTATCGCAGATATATAAGTTGTTTATGAGAATAACCGCCAAAAGGTTGACAGCTAAACTCGATCTCTACCAACCTATTGAGTAGGCAGGATTTCGTAAGGGCTATGGCAAAAATGATCATCTTCATACAATAAAAATCCTCATTGAAACATGAATAGAGTATAATAAACCGTTAGATCTCATTTTTGTAGACTATGAAAAAGCTTTTGACACAATAGACCACCATAATATGCTTAGTGTTCTCCCTGATTGCAGAGTCGATCATCGCTACATCGACATCATCAAGCAATTATACCACAACGCAAATGCTGTCATTAGACTTCATGAAGATACTTCTAGCTTCCAAATAGAGATAGGTGTGCGGCAGGGGGGTGTCATCTACCCAAATTATTTACTAACCTTTTAGAGTACATTCAAACGCACAAACCTCGGCATCAACATTAATGGTGAAAAACTTAATCACCTTCGCTTCGCCGATGATCTGATATTAATTACAAATGATCTCAAAGAAGTACAAGAAATGATGAGCGAGCTGAACCTAGTATCCAGAGAGGTTGGGCTGAAAATCCATATAGGCATAACCAAGTTCATGACAAATGTAGTTGCCAGTGAAAACCTAACAGTGAACAACTTAAACATTGAGCAAGTATACTTCTACAAATACTTAGGCCACGAGATTCGATTGGGAAGGGATAATCAAACCTGCGAAATTGGCAGAAGAATAGGTCTCACATAGGCAGCTTTTAGAAGATTGAGCAACATCTTAAGATCTAATATTCCCATGTGTCTTGAGAAGAAAGTCTTCGACCAATGTATTTTACCAGTACTAACCTACGGAGCCGAAACACTGACTCTAACAAAGAACACCGCGAACAAAATAAGAGTAGCGCAAAGAAGCATGGAAAGAATAATGTTGGGCTTATCCCTGAGAGATAGAGTTCCAAACACAGAGGTGAGAAGGAGAGAGTAGCCCAGCGTTCACGTTGCCGGTCCTAAGCCCGCATAAAGGAGGAAGGTTCTCGGGTGAGGCTAGTAACCTACCCGGGGGATAAAGACAAACATACTCACAGACCCGGAGAACTGCCTCGGAACAGGAATGATTTAAAGATGACGAACCATATAAGGAAACGGTATATGAGTTGGAAGAAGGCAAATTTGTTCAGAGTCGCAACGTGGAATATAGAATCAGTGGAAAATATAGAACAAGAGATCGTTGAAGAACTACGACTCGGAAAGATCAATATACGTGCACTCCAGGAGACAAAGAAGAAGGGAAAGGGACAAGGACAGAAACAATATAATGATTACACTCTAATATATAGTGGTGTTAATAGAGAAGAAAGAGCTAAAGCAGGAGTGGGTATACTCATCCATCAAAAAATCAAAGACAGCATAGAGGATTGCCATCACGTCTCAGTGAGAATACTATACGTTAAACTAACAGCAGAACATAAATAACTACATATAGTATGTGTATACAGTCCCGAAGACTGTAAGTCAAAGGCAGAAAAGGGGCCTTTTATGAGGAAATGCAAGAAACCCTATATAATATCCCAAAAAACGATACTCTTTTATTGATGGGAGAGTTTAATGCTCGAATCGGGAAGAATATCATAGCAGACATTAAACAGAGATATAAAGAAGACGTGCTAAATGATAATGGAGAGTCAATGATCAATTCCTGCACATACAATGAACTACGCATCAATAACACCTACTTCCCACACAAGACACAACATAAATATACATTTCACAATTCGAGGGGTCAGAAATCAACCATAGATTACATAACAACAAATAAGTACATACACCCTTCTCAAATATTAGATGTGACAACCTTGAATTCTGCGAACGTGGGAAGTGACCATAGTCTGCTTATCTGCAAAATAAGAGTGGAAGACCGACGGAAAACAAGAAGATCGCAAACAGTCGAGAAAACACAAAGAATAAACATCGAAAGTATGTAGCAACCCTAAATCAGACATCTATATCAAAAAAGATTAACTTCCAAAATAGAAGCAAATAAAATCTTGGAAGAAGATAACATAGAGATAGCAGGGAAAAAACTAGAAAATAATCTGAGCTCGGCGGCATGTGAAGCGTTAGGAACAAGAACAGTAAATATAAACCTCAAGAAGCCTAACAAAACGCCCTGGTCCGACAAGAAATCAAAACAAAGTGTAAAAAAAACGAGAAGCCCACTTAAAGTACAGATCACAACAAACACCAGAAGCTTACAACAACTACAAAAGAATAAGAAACGAAACTAAAGCATTAGTAAAGAAGATAAAGGACGAATACTGGCAGGTTTTCTTATCAAGAATGGAAACCGACTACTACGGACTACAAAGGCAAATATGGAGATTTATTAGAACGCAGAGAAAAGAAATAAGTGAATTAACAGAAACCAATAAAATAGATGTCAACACCTGGACCTCCTATCTCACCCAACTGTTTAAGACAAGCGAAGAGCAGACCCTACCAGAAACTCCAGATATAACAACCGAAAACGTAATCGTCACAAAGGAGGAAATTACTACAGCCTTAGAAAAACTAAAAAACCGTAAATCTCCAGGACCGGACAGAATTCAATTGAAATGCTGAAATACGGTGGAAACTCACTAACTGAACAACTAAGGACACTTGTACAGAAAACTATCTCGGGACATACAATACCAAACAGCAGGCGCACTAGCACAACGATCTTGATGTTTAAAAAAAGGTGACAAAACTGTACCCGAGAACTATATGGAATAAACCTGCTCAGCGCAGCTCTGAAACTGACCACAATAGTCATAACCACCAAAATCACCAATGAAATAAATCGAGCAGATGAACAGCAAGGCTTCAGATCCAGAAGATCCTATAACGATGCAGTTTTTGTCGCAAAGCAAGTCATGGAAAAGTCACTGGAATACAACGTCCCGGCCTTGTACTGCTTTATAGACCTACAGAAGGTATTCGATAGGGTAGAGCTAAACGACGTAATTCATCTGTTATATAAACGAAACATTCCATCAGCTACCATCAAGACTATCGAAAACATATACAGCAGCAAAAATGACATACAGGCCAGAATTAATAACAAACTAACACAGCCGATACAGTGGAAAGAGGAATACGTCAAGGAAACTCATTGAGCCCGCTGCTCTTTAACCTCATCATGGATGAAATTATCCATAAAATCAAAAATCTGAATAGAGGGTACAGAATGGGTGAAGAAACTATCTCTATAGTATGCCATGCAGATGATGCAGTACTGATTGCGGGGAGTGAAGATAATCTTCACAGACTTCTACATCAATTTAATATAACAGCAAGAAAGTTTAGCATGATAATATCACCCAATAAAAAAGAGCATGGTGATATCTAAAGATCCAATAAGGTGCAAGCTTGAAGTGGACAGAAAGATAATCCAGCAAGAAAAAAGCATCAAATACCTGGGAATACTAATGCACAGTTATGGAGATACAGAAGCGGAAGTTGCCCAACAAATAAACATAACCAACATAATAGCAAGATGTCTTAAACACACTATCTGGCGAAACAAACATTTACCAACAGAGACAGTAGTGAGGCCAATTATGAGTTACACTGCGAAAACAAGACCTGATATAACAAGGACAAAAAGACTGATGGAAACATGTGAAATGAAAATAGTCCTTGATATCACAGGAAAAACACTATGGGACAGACAACGTAGCACAGACCCCAGGCAAAACTGTAATATAGAGAACATGAATGATTCGACAATGAAAAGGAAAAAAGAATGGTATAGCCATAAAAGTAGAATGGGAGAAAGAAGACTGGTAAAGATTGCACGAGACAGATCCTCAAACGGCCGAAGGAGTATTGGAAGACCAAGAAAGAGATGGAGTGATAACCTGGATATATATATATATATATATATATATATATATATATATATATATATATATATATTGAGGAGGCACCCGAAGATGGAACAGGCGCGAGCCTATTAAGGAAGCAGGAAGAAGAAGAAGATGTTATGGTTACCGATAATCCCTTACTTTGAATACACATGATGGTCATTATTGGTCAAACGGTAATCCACACTGAGTTGGTTCAACTCGTTTCCAACCAGTTTAGGGTACAAATTTGTGGTGTGGTCATTTGATTGGGTCGTACTTTTATTAGGGCATGTTAACTAGAGAAACGTATTTACATTTTCTTGTACACGCATTACCTAAACTTATGGAAGAGAATCCTTTGGCACAACGAAATACAATGCTCTGGCAACACGACGGTGCCCCACCTCATAATGCAGGTATTGTTGAGAAGCATCTTCATGAACTTTTTCCCAAAAGTTGGATTGGTATTTATGGATCTATAGCTTAGTCTCCCCGCTCGCCAGATCTGACACCATTGAACCATTTTTTTGTGAGGTTATCTAAGAGATTTGGTTTATCAAACAAAATCTGTGCATTTAGTTAATCTTAAAGAACTCATTCGTGAAACATGCCGTAGCGTTACATCAGCGTTTAACGCGTTATGTAGATTTTTTGTTCGTTTTTTGAATTACGTCAGGTATTTTTAGTTGAAATTCATACTTCATGAAATGGTAACGTTTTTGTTGTTATTAATAAAAAATACCAAGTATGTGCTAATATTGTATTCCAAATAGAATGACAAGTAATTTTCAATTACAATATACAGGGGGTGCCATTTGAAAGTGAAATGTGAGGGGTAGCTACAATAAGGCTGTCAAATGTATTAATTTTTATACGCCATTAGGACGTTACTTTAATGCCCTTCAAAGAAGTTTTTCTATTATTTTGTCAAATAAGCGAAATATTGCCTGTATACGATACCCTGTATACCGACTACTATTTAACGGGAGGCTATTTTATTATTTCAGGTGCTTCATTGAATAAATTTGGACTCGTCTTTAAACAATACGAGAACTTTAATGAATTGATAAATCCCACTTCCATTCTACGTAAGTTCAACAAAATTTTTTTCATTTCAACCCAGAACAACAAACACAGGATAAGAAAAAAATCATAATTATTCATTGAACGCAATTCTAATTTCTGTCTCACATTGAACGTATCTTTAAAATTTGTAATTATAATTATTCTGAAAATGAATACATGAAAATTCTCATAATAGTGGATTATAATTACGAGAAATTTCCATGGATTGGTATGCAATTACACGCAAAATTCATCGTGTTTTCATTAGGGTAAATCCTTCGGGGTTGGTTTTTTTAGGCCTATTGCTAGGTTCCATCATTTGCAGAGAAAGATATTAGAATAGGTTCTCACCTTCCGCATTAATCGTCAAATTATATTAGAACCAAAAGAGATTTGAAGGAATACAAAACTGCAAGTTCAGTGTTTCCACCTTTGTTTTCTTAACCCTGCGGTACCCGCATACAGTCTGTGTGACCGACACAATACACAATTGGCTGTAACAACTAATAGGCTTGGTCAATAATCCGCTCCTCCTAGTTTAACCTAATGATGTTCAGTATATAATTTGCAGATAATTGGTGAGCTTGTTTGTATTTTATGTGTGAAATTTGTACCCTGGACCGAAGCGGGTACAGAAGTGACATACATATATTGTAATAGTTTTTAAATTTTCTGCTTAGGTGGAAACAGGTAAATATTCTCTTTTCATGATTGTAGACATCTATATCGGTAATTTTTATTCTAATTTCAGTAATGGGTGACTATGAGCGGGAACAAGCCCGACTGGAAAGTCTGTGGCAGGATCTTATGCGAGAGGAAAAGATTGATACCTCCATTCACGATGACGTTCCATCAGATTCTAAGGAAGACCAAGTAGAGACAAGAGAATCAGATACAGACAGTGAACAAAGTCTTTCTGATAATTAAGATGTAGAAAATACTGATCCATGTGTTTTAAACTATATTGGAAAAGACAAGACGACAAAATAGAACAAACATACTCCTGCTAGAAATATGAGAACCAGATCAGAAAATTTTGTAGTTCGTTTGCCAAGTTCCAGAATGCCTACAAGATCGCTGAAGGAACCACTCGACATCTGCAAGTACTTCGTAAATGAGCAGACGTTAGATATTATAGCCGAGAGTCGAGAGAATATCTGTATAGATTCGATATCAGGTAACTATTCTCGAGTAATGCCAGACCAACTAATAAGGTAGAAATTCAAACTTTATTAGGATTATTATATTATGCCGGTATTCTGGAAGCCAATCATATAAATGTAGAACAGTTATGGAGAACAGACGGATCGGGAGTAGAAATTTTCAGGCTCACAATGTCTTTGAATCGCTTTCGTTTCTTATTGAGCAGCATTTGTTTTGACAATAGAAGAACTCGACCAGAAAGGAATGCTCAAGATAAGTTAGTTCCTATAAGGGAACTATTCAACCATTTTGTTGAAAATTGTGAAAACGGGTATAGCCCTTCAGAATTTGTAACTGTCGACGAAGAATTAGAGGGTTTTCGTGGACGGTGCAGTTTCCGCCAATATATTCCCTCTAAACCAAACAAATACGGCATTAAAATATTTGCCGTAGCTGATGCCAAAGTCTATTATACGTACAACCTAGAAGTGTACGTAGGCCAACAACCAGAGGGACAATTCAGAAAAAGTAATTCACCAAAAGAAGTCGTTGAGCGTCTCTGTGAACCCCTATTTGGTTCAGGCAGAAATGTAACGCACGATAATTGGTTTACCAGCGTAGATCTTGTGCAGAGTTTACTAGAAAAAGAACTCACTGTTAATGGTACTATACGTAAGAACAAAAAAGAATTGCCGTTGGAATTTATCACAAGCACAGGAAGACCAGTGAAATCAAGTATGTTTGCCTTCAAGCCAAAATACGCTTTGGTTTCTCACATACCCAAGAAACAGAAATGCGTTCTTCTTATTTCGAGTACGCATCATATTGATACTATTGATCCAGCTAGTGGTGATGAATATAAACCGGAAATTATAACACAATATAATAGTACTAAGGGAGGTGTCGACACCGTAGATCAATTATGTGGGAATTACAATTGTGCCTGAAATACCCAAAGATGGCCAATGGTGGTATTTTACTCATGCCTAAATATTGCAGGCATCAATTCGCAAGTTATATTCCGTTTTAACAATCCGAATACTTCTTGTGCACATTGTGTTTTTCGAGAAAACTGTCCATGGCTATGATAGAGCCACATTTACGCCTTCGTGTAATAATTCAGCGTGTTCCACGCGGAATAAAAAGCAGAATTCAAGAAATGTATCAGATCAAACTACCTGAATCAGAAAGAACTGAGGTACAACAAACCGGAAGATGTCAACCCTGCGGCTCCAAAAAAGTAGAAAAACTCGTTACAGTTGTAAAAAGTGCAATACATTTTTTTGTTTAGAACATGCGACTAAGGTTTGCACTCCTTGTTATGATAACATCTTGTAGCTGTTAGAAAAATAAGGGTTAATTATTTTAATTTCGTATTTTTGCTTAGAATTGCGAACAATTCAATTTTATCCTTTTCGTCATTAAAATGATAAAACGTTTTAGTGTTTCAATTAGTAAATGTTGTTTCAGTATCCATTGTTGCTTACATGCCATTTTGAAATAAATGTTGACAGCTATACTTCACACACCCAGTTCTTTCAGTCTGTGAGACCGATGCGAGTACTCAAGTCCCACATTTCCATGCGGATACCGCAGTATTAAGTATATATGACTAATCAAGCTTGCTACTTAAAATTCGTATCATTGATGCAAAACGTGGAAGTGAAATTAGACTAGGAGGGTAGAAGTGTATATGTACCGGATGGTCAGATGAGAATGCAAAGTGCTGTATCTCGGAAACTATTCGTCGTAGAGACTTGCGGTAAAAAAATATATTACTTCACAAAAAAAAAATCGTGGAAAATATTTTCAGATTCCAAAAATGGTCGCCAGGGGGCGTAACCACCATATTCAACTTTTAAAGTAGATTTTCACTGAACTCCACCTAGTAAATGTACCCAAAAAATATATGTTCTTAAAAGCAAAGGTTTCTTCGATTAATTTTGTTTTACACTTTTTGGACGTATCTATGAAAATAAAGTGTTTTTTTAAATAAAAAGCTGTAATTTCTAAACGACTGAACGTATTTTAACAAACTTGGTCTCATTGAAGCAAAGCATTTATTGTTCCATCAAACTCATCTTACTTGTGCTACGCCTAATTCTTAGTGATGCCGCACGGTGTGAATAAAAGAATTTTCTTGTTCGTAAACCTAATATATCACGTTTGAGTTGACCGAATTGGATGAAATTTTGTTTACGTTTAGTTCAAGTTATATGGAATAAGGTAAAATTATTGAAGAGGCCCAAAATAGTTTTCCAATGCCCCAAAATTCAAGGAAAACAGGCCCCATTTGCAATTTTAGTTACAAATTGGAGGCCATTTTTATTATTCATGATATATTTTGGAAAAAAACTATGTTACTTATACATTTTAGAAATGCCTGTGGATATAGTGTACACACTAGATGCAAATTGAGTGAATGAAAACGACGAATACTCAGTGTGTATTAGTTTATTACTTTCAGATGAAATTTCAAAGATTATTACCAACAATCTTGAAGATGTTAAAATCTCCTTTAAATCTAAATGTTCCATTTCCACAATTTTCTCTAAGAACAAAGATCCTATTGATAAACTCAATAGAAGTGGTATCTACAAATTAACTTGTGATTCCTGTCCATCTACTTATGTGGGCAGGACTACTCGTTCTTTAGGTACTAGAATTAAGGAACATCTTAATAAACCCACTTCATCGAATTTCGGCTTCCACATTAAGTTCAATAACCATAACTTTTCTCCATCACGTAACTCAAAAATCTTACATAACATTCCCAGGAACAACTTTAGAAAGATGGACTTGCTTGAGGATCTAGAAATACTCAGAGAAATGAATGTTAACTCAGAAAACTGCCTCGACACACAGGTACATCTTAATTGTAAATTTCAACCTCTGTTCAAGACCTTGTGGTCCTCTACGGCGTTCGACTTACATTCTCACCGTGGCGATCCGGTCCAAGAATATATCGCCCAGCACTCTATTGATTCGTAAAAGGCGAATGAAAGAGTCTTTACTATCTTCTATTAATTCTTTACCTCTATTTCTTCTTTCTTCTATTTTAAGTTTGCTCAACCTTATTCACTTCTCACATTTTTAGACACCAGGCTATGTATGGGTCATAGTTTGGTTAAGCATATAAGCTACGTAATAACTTGAGCAAATCATCCTCCTTTTCACTTTCCCTTATTTTCTTATTATTTTGAGCATGCCTGGTTCTTCACGGTCTTAGTATGGATCTAGGTTTGTCACAGCCATGGCATGGCTGCTATCCTTTCTTCTCTTTATAAACTTTGTTTCTTCTCTTCTATGCATGCCTAGTATGGATCTAGGTTTGTTATAACTACACGCCTTCTCTGTCTTCTCCTTACACCCCACCCCGTTTCTTCCTGTACATGCCTAGTATGGATCTAGGTTTGTCATACTTACCAAAATTTCTTAACCTCATTGTTCCCGTTTAACCTAGCTATGTATGGGTCATAGTTGGGTTCATCAACTTCTTTATCTTGCAGCTCTTATCACATTCTGTCCTACCCCTTCCACTCTTAACATACTCCTATGATTTCTTCTCTTCTTGTACATGCCTAGTATGGGTCTAGGTTTGTAACAACTGACTTAAATTCATAATCACATTGTGTTCTTGACGTCGGGCTATGTATGGGACATAGTTTGGTCCATTAGGTCACAATCACTATGCCATTACATCTAATTCATATGTGAGACCGTCGGTTGTTGGGTTCACCTTGCCAGCGTATTTCTTCCACCTTAGTCAATAGATTATATAAGCTCCTCCATGGATGCATTTACAACTAAATATTTGATTTATGTTATCTAGCATTTCGCACGTTTAGGTTACTACGCTTGTTCCTGACTGGCTGGGGAATGGATCCAACCTCTTAATTCGGTTTCAGTATGCAGCTGAGGGATGAGGGGGATTTTACTATTCATCTAAATTGGATGAATGTTGGGAATTGAATTTGAATAGAGTTTTTCAATTTTTTTGCTTTATTCACATCTTTAACTTCATTTTCAAATTTAAAAATAAATGTTATATTCGGGGTTCCCTACAATTTTTAGTTCACTATAGAAAAATTTTTTCATCTTTACAATCATGCTTTTGATTCGGTGTTCGTCGTGTAAATATGTTGTATTGTCATGCACTTGTTTTTACGGCGCGCTGGCTTATTAGCCACCGTAATTCTAATGTCAAACTTGTCATCTGTTTTAATTCAGTTTTTTAATTTTGAGTGAATTTACATCATGTGAATATAATTTTACACCCTTACAATAGGGTATTTTAATGTTTTTATTCGAATGACTCAATCATAACGATGATTCTATCTTGAGTATTGTTTTTGATCAACTTGATGGCTTTGACAACTACTTTTTTAAATGACGTAAGTTCAACCTTTTTAAATTGTTTTTTTCAAAATTTCACTAGTTTTGTATTTTTTCATAGGACGGCTTTGATAATGGCTTAACAGCCGAAAGCGCTTAGCCTGAAAGTAATAAACTAATACACACTGAGTATTCGTCGTTTTCATTCCTCAATTTATACATTTTAGCCTACTGAACTTGAATCCAACGAATAAAGTTATCAGCAAAATTCCTTCTTTCAGGAAAATTCACTTAAACATAGAACATCGTGCTTTTCTTGGTAAAAAGACGCGTATATAATTACTGACTTTTTTATTTTGATAGAAAGCAAGCAAGTTCATTAGGATAAAATGTATAAGTAACGTAGTTTTTTTCCAAAATATATCAGGAATAATAAAAATAGCATCGAATTTGAAGCTAAAATTGCAAATGGGGCCTGTTTTCCTTGAATTTTGGGGCCTTGGAAAACTATTTTGAGCCACTTTAATAATTTTCCCTTATTCCATATAACTTGAACTATACGTAAACAAAATTTCATCCAATTCGGTCCACTCAAACGTGAGATATTAGGTTTACGAACAAGAAAATTATTTTTTTCACACCGTGTGCCGCAGGAGCGCATTTTTTAATATAATAGCAGAAAATTACAAAATTCTCTAAAAAATTAAATGCAATAATATGACTTTTTCATTGATGCCTAATATTACCTATTTAAAGCACGCCTCAGCGTGTTTAAATCGAACTTTCAAACACGCGCGTTTTTTAAAGTCCCTATGGTAACAACAACTCTAGAAACGTAAGTATCAATGACCACTTTTTTCATTAATTTTTAAATTGTATATTTTCATTGTGAACCAATGTCTTATTTGGTTTTTTCTGCAAAATTAATTTATATATTCAAATATACATTCTATCCTTTTGAATATAAATAAAGAAACTTTTTGATTATTGATCTGACAGCAGTACCTCGTAACGTCAAATAAAAATAAATACTATTTAGGATGGACTTTCACGAAACTTGGCTGGGCATCGAGGACGGACTTCCATTTTTTTGTAGTAATAATATAATAATAATATTTTATGATTCAAAGTGCACGAATAAAAAAAATAGCGTAAAGTATTCGTGGATAACTGGTCTTTCAAACACTTGCTTTATTTCGAGCACTCCGGCTGCGCCGTCGTGCTCGAAAAATCGCGCGTGTTTGAAAGACCTCTTTATCCACTTATACTTTAATATACTATTTTGCTTAAATATGTAGTGAAATGACATCTAAGTACGCTAATAACAACCGTATCTCTATATTTTATTCCTAGCCTTAAATATCGAAGAAAGAAACTTTAGTTATCATAAAATTTTAAAAGGACGCTATTACACTGGTAATTATTCTTATCCATTCGTCTTTTTTCAAAATTCAATGATAGAATTTCATGATTTAATAATTTCTGAATGATAAAATATTTAAAAAAACGTGTAGGGACATATTAAGGGACATATTAAGAGAAAAAGAGCGATTATGAAATAAAACGAATGCCTCCTTAAATGCTTTAACTGTCTTCTATCACACTCAATGCAATGCTGAAGCCACTCATGCGTAGATATTACAGCAGCTTCCATTTCTGCTCTTGATAGGCTACGAATGCTTGTATTCGTACTTTTATGTCGCCTCTCGTTGTTGGTGGAATTAGGTAGACAATATCTTTCAACCGATTCCATAGATAGAAGTCCAAACAGGTAAGGCCAGGGGATCGGGGTGGCCACGGAAATACACTTCCTCGTCCAATCCACATCTGGTGATATCTCCGATCTAAATGTTCTAGCACAGTTTTCGAAAAATGTGCGAAAAATAGACTGCCAGGAGCTGCAGAGTAATCTAAACTGCCTTATGCGATGGTTTCATAAGAGCGGAATGCTTTTAAATGTAGAAATATACAAATATGTCATATACTAGGTTTAAGCTTGTGATATAAACCTATTTAATATTTCCAGTAAAGAAATAAAGATGTGTTTATAGTGGAAATGAAATATTAGATATATTATTTTAAATGTAATTACTTGGTACCTTGTATTTACAGAGCTGGGCAGTAGTTAACAACTTTTGCTTTAAAAGTATTTCAATTACTTTTGTTCTAACATTCATAGTAATTCTACTCAAATGTTTTCTTTCACAAAAATTTGCCAAAAATAGTAGTTAACTACTCATTGCTAACACTTTTTTTGATTAAGTAAGTAGCAGTTATACTTCAGCAGTTTGTCCAGCTCTGTGTGTTTATACGAGTGTAATAATAAATAAATAAATTAATATAAACTTATCATAAATAATTTTCTACTTTTATCTTGATTAAAAATCATTTAAAAACCTAATGATACTCCAATCTAGAATGTATGTTACTCAAATTTTTTTTAATTATTGCATTGTTTTTACATTATAGTTTATTTATTGTGATTCTGTTTGTTAAGAAAAGTACTTTGTGGAAGAAATTATTTGTTGTGTATTTTTATACCAAAATAAATAAACTGTTTATATGATTAATGTTTTACTTTTTCCAATTTAATTAACCATTCATGGTCCATCATTTGATATTCCATTTAATTTAACATCTAAGCATTATTGAGTTAAATTGAATGAAATGTTAAATGGTGGACTACAAATGTTTATTTTGAAATAAAATAATTAGAATAGAGTAAATTTGAATATACCGCCAAAACCTAAAATTACAGGAATCTTTTCAACATCACTAAATTTTTTAGTCGACAGGCTCTTTAGATGGCGCCACAATCAGTGTCTCATCTATCTGTGGGTTATCTGTTATTCTGCCTACCCTTAATATGCATCCATTATTATGTCCCTACACGTTTTTTTTAAATATTTGAACTAAGAATACTTTTATTATTCAAAAATTATGAAATTCTTTAATTGAATCTTGAAGAAAAAATAAATAAATAAGAATAATTACCGGTGTAATATCGTCTTTTTCAAATTTTATGATAACTAAATTTTCTTTCTTCGATGTTTAAGGCTAGGAATAAAATATCGAGATACGGTTGAAACTAGCATATTTAGGTGTCACTTCACTACATATTTATGAAAAAAAGTCCTATTATTGTATTTCATTTTTTGAAGAATTTTGCAAAAAACGCGTTCTAGCGGCATCATTAAGAATTATACTTATCACAAGTAAGATGGGCTTGACGGAACAATAAATGCCTTTTTCAACGATTCCAAGATTATTAACATCCGTTCAGTCGTTTAGGAGTTACACCTGTTTATTCAAAAAAACATTGAATAACCCCCACCACTTTTTTTTAATAGATACGTCAAAAAGTATTAAACAAAAATTATTCGAATAAAGCTTAGCTTTTAAAGCATATATTTTTTTGGTTTAATATGGCGGTTACACTCCCATCTTGGAAATCTGAGAATATTTTTCATCTTTTTTTGGTCATTTCAGTAGTATATCGTCAACGTCGAATAGTTTTCGAGATACAGCACTGTGTATTCTTATCTGACCATCCTGAATTTTTGTAGTTGAAATATCAAGATAGGGAGAGTTCTTTTAATAATTTCTAGGATTGTCTCATAACGAAATAATGATATGTGTGTATAAAAAATATGTTATCATTTGTACTTCTCCACCTTGATTTTAACAGGTTTCTTTGTAAATTTATTTTAATTTTTTCACGTTTATCTTGCTGAAACAACTTTCGAACCTCTCCAAAATCTAACCTCCTTCCGTATCCTGACAATTAAATCAAATATTGGTATTTTATCAAAACGTTTGAGATGTTTATCCAAATACATTAGTTACCAAAGAAGTTTAAATCAGGTGATTTCTATCTATCAAGAAGTTCAACAATTTTAGAAAATAACAACATGTTGAAAGCGGAACTGGAAACGAATTCATATTAAACAATCCAAGAAATATCACATTTTTAACCAACCTTGGTAGACATAAAACAAGCAGCGCAGATAATGGGGTTTCGTTTAATATGTGCCAAAAAAACTGAGGCAACTGCTGCATTACACGCAAATTATTATTTCAGGGTCCTTATGATGAATTGCCACGAAGTACAGTTGGGACAGGTGTACACCTACTCCAAAATGGAGCTCTGGTGAGAAATTTTGCTAGCAAATTATGAAAATAAAAATCAATGAAGCGTTGTTAACAAAAATGGAATCTTAAACACTCTCGACTGAAAATAATAAAAATTATCAAAATCTCCAACCAAATAAAATGTCGATGAAACATTAAAAACTTTTAATATAATTTCATATCAACAACAGTATGAATTCATTTCTAATCAAATTTATGATTACATTGATTTATTCTAATACATCTTCGGTTAAATTATGCCACTGTTCGTGTCTGTGGTCAGGATATCGAATCATATCCATCCAATGTTTTAACCTCAATCCTGTAACAGAAATTTCAGTCAAGTAAATATCGCTCAATTCCTCTCTCTATGGTTGTTTTAGCAATGACTGTAAATCTATTATTATCATTAATAATACCATACCATACAATAGATACCATTTATTAACCACATAATATACAAAAGTACATGTGATGTATACATAGTTTAGTCAGGACAAACATGATTAATATCAGACAACGAGTAAAAACAGTTATTTAGCAGTAATTGATTACTTAATTTATAGAAATAGATCTCTAATTTGAATTTAAACTAACAAATTTATTGTATAAGCTTACGTCAATTTTATTGTTTGCACTTGTTTGTAAAGGAGAGAAAGGTTTTATAATAATTTCAGCAGATAGAGTACCATAAGAATGTACATCGGCATGTGTTTCATATATTGGTAAGTTTCTATCAACAAGGTTTATTGTCTCTAAAATATACACACACGGCACAGTAGGAATATCACATTTTATAAATAGATCTTTGCAATGTATGCTCGCTTTGGCCCTATCAATTATGCGGAGTGCCGTTTTTTGCCATCGAAACAGTCTCTCGAAAGTAGTTGAATTGCCCCATTGAATGATGCCGTATAATATGTATTATTGTGAGTATTATTGCAAAGAAGGCCGTTCTAAGTACATCATTATTGAGGCAATATCTTAATAGACGCAACGCAAATATCTGAGATGAGAATTTAGAACACAAGGCATCTACGTGAGGTGACCAGTATGTATTAAGTACAATACCTAGTCCGTGTAATCGCTGAGAACTTAAAACATTTGTAAATATCATGTTTTTGACTTTTACAAAATATACATCTTTGCTGAACATTCGTATGGAGAATTTTATCCGAGTTATCGACAATTGAAGCATGAACTGCAATTTTACGTTGCAGACCCAGTCGCGAACCTCGATCATTTGAGTGCAAACCTGTGTTGTATGAAGATTCCCAAGCTGCAATTCGTTTGACGAGAAAATCAAAGAATTCCTTGAGTGTGAGAAGAGTATTTTGATCCCTTTCTAATTCGAAACTACTTCTTAAATTTCTATCGAGTTTACCTGAGAAAATATTCAAAAGAATTAAATCTCAGTTATTCATGACTGTAACCTTTAGACCTTCTAATGCATTTATATGTTGACGTACTTGATTGGTAAAATCGCAAAGACCATTTGGGCCTTTTTGTACTGAAGCCTGTAAGAAAGCATTGATATGATAATTGAAGGAACATACCAAAAAGTTTAAAATAAAGAGAAAAATCTCGCCAAAATTTTTCACCACACTACTGCAATACATGTGTAAACAAATAGATTGGGTTGGGTTAGGAATAAACATAGACGGCGAAAACCTATATCACTTAAGATTCGCAGATGATATAGTCTTGATAGCGGATGATATTCACAAGGCGGAAACCATGTTGAGACTGTTACAGAATATTTCAAAGAAAATGGGTCTCAAAATAAACATATCAAAAACGCAAGTGATGACAAATCTCGTATTGGCAGGAGGTATATATTTGGAAGGAAATCAAGTCCAAGAAACAACGTCCTATAAGTACTTAGGTCACGAGGTAAGCATAACCAGAGATAATCAGGTAAGAGAACTGGGAAGAAGAATAGGATTAGCATGGTCTGCTTTCGGAAAGCTAAGACATATCCTAAAATTCACTGCCCATATGTATAAAAAGAAAAGTTTTCGACCAGTGTGTTTTACCTGTGTTAACATACGGTGCAGAGACCCTAACTCTAACCAAAAAACAAGCAACTAAAATAAGAGTAGCTCAACGTGCCATGGAAAGACAAATGCTGGGTTTATCCATAAGAGACAGAATACCGAACGTAGAAATTCGAAGAAGAACGAGACTAGTTGATGCCCTAGATAGAATCGCATCCATAAAATGGAACTGGGCGGGTCATATAGCTAGATTAACATACAATAGATGGACTAAAAAGATTATGGAGTGGAGACCGAGACATGAAGCATTTCGAAATAGGGGAAGACCGCTGACACGTTGGCATGACGACTTGAGATATATCCATAAAAACTGGATACAAGCAGCACAGGATAGGAAGATATGGAAGCAATCAAGGGAGGCCTATGTCCAGCAGTGGACTGAAGGGGCTGGGTGATGATGATGATAATGATGATAATTGATTACCGGCATTTTTCTATCATAATGATTGCGTAAAATATCGAGAGCCTTGATGTAATTATCGTCAGTTATTTCTAATTCCGAGATTAACTATGAAGCTTCGCCTTTCAAAAATGATTTAAGATACATGAATTTTTGAGAATCTGCTAATCGATCGTCATCATCAGTTGATGCGGTAAAAATATCTATGAATGTACGCCATTCACTATAATCTCCGTTAAATATAGGAGCATTTATGCTCGGAAAATTCTTGCAGTAGCAAGAATGGTTACTCTGCGAATCCTACTATCACTTGCAGTAGATCATGATTTAAGTATTCATCAGCTAGATGTCAGGTCAGCTTTTCTTAAGAGTAAGTTGGAAAATGTAGTCTTTATGAAACTACCTGTAGGACTGCAAGGCTATAGTGAGGGCCAGGTACGTAAATTAGAAAAAGCATTGTATGGTCTTCGTCAAAGTTCTAAATGTTGGAATAATTGTATAAATTTACACTAAATAGATTTAAATTTTGTAAGATCTCAAGTAGACCCAGGCTTATATTTTACAAACTCTACTTTTCTACTTGTTTGGGTTGGTGACTTATTTATTGTGTCGAAGTCAGATATTGAAGTTAAAAACATAAAAGATTATTTGATGTTAAAATTAGAAATCAACGATTTAACTAATAAAAAGAAAGTTGTATTTTTGGGTTTAGAAATAGAAATGTGTAAAAATGAGAAAATAATGTCTCAAAAATTACTTATTCAAAAGGTTTTGAAACGTTTTAATATGAGTGAATGCAAAACGTTAAAAGTTTCGCTACAGCCTAAGTTACAACTCAATAAAAAACCAGAAAGTAATTTAAATTCTCCTTATAAGGGAAAGTACCACAGGATTTATTTTAAAGATTGATGATAATAATGTATCAAAGAAACAATCAGATGTAGCCATATCGAGTTGTGAGGCAGAGTATGTAGCTCTAGCTACATCTTGCACAGAGAGTCTGTTTTTAGCTAAGATATTAAAAGAGATTTTGAAAGATGATGTTTACCATATTAAAATGTTTGAAGATGATCAATCGACAATAAAAATTGCCAATACATATGAAACAAAAAGATCTAAACACATAGATGTAAAATTTCATTTCGTTAAAGATCTAGTAAATTCAAAAAGGGTAGAAATTAAATATATATCAACAAACGAGCAAAGAGCAGATATTCTTAGGCTATGGCGGAGAGTGAATTGAATTTGTTTAGAGACTGATTAAATGTTTGTAAATTTACATTCTGTTTTGTGACTTTTAGAATTGGGGGAAATGTAGGAAGTTGAACAATTCTACAGTTGGTAGTTCTGAATATAGTTTTTGTTGGTTGTCAGTTGATGTCAGTTGTCAAAAAAAAGTCAATTAAAAATGGTAGCAACTTTAAGCTCATGTTGGAACGATTGTATAATTATTGTATTGTTTTGTTAAAATAAACGCTTTGATTTGGAGACTATTCTTTACTACTGCTAAAATAACAACAAAAAATGTGTTCAATTTTTGTTTTAATTTATATTTCCTCACGCCTAGATTACACATATGTACATTTTATTGCAGTGTGCGTACAGAAAAATTTTCTCGGTGTATTCTGTAGTGTTATCCCCACCTAAAATATTGTCACCCTTCTTTCCTTAGTAGCTCTCTGATAATACTTATTTTGAGATGTCAATTTATACTGTCATATAAATTACAGTAATTTCACAATTCAATTCTCAGTTCAAAAGATAATAGGTATATAATAATTGACGTAGTTGTGGTTTAAAAGTGAACACGATCTTACCTTTTGATCCAGTACCACCCAAAATCAGACCTCCTAAATAATCGTTACTTTTTCCATAATCTTTATCATAAACAGTGACATACAAACTTTGAGTACTGAGTTCAGTTGGTCTTGTTTCGAAAGCGAATTCTTCATTGAAAACAGGGTTCAAATTTTTCCATTTGATAGAAGTTTTATGTTTCTTATGATTTGGATCAGGTTTCAATTGCCTATAATATACATTTATTAAAACTATACTTAACTAAATAAAAAACTCAACCTACAGTTTTATAAATGGGTCTGATAATCCATTGTTGTCCATCGGTAATAGGTTAATGCACCTGACAACTGTCACAACCAGTGCTCGCTTTTTTGTGTTGTAGCATAAACCCAATAAAATTTGTCCTCTAGACCAAAGATCATCGAACCATTCCGTCAATTCTGTTGTCAAAGCTGGTCCTTTTTGTTCAGTACGTAAATTCTCCAAAGGTACGGTTAACTGCAATCAAATTTATAACTCATCATAATCATTGTAAGGAATGTCTAGTAAAAAATTATATAAGGAATTACATTCGAAATATGTTGAGTTTATAAAGAGTGAATTCTGGCATGAAAGGAACTCCCAAAAAAATTGCATTTGTTTAAAACGTTATTCGCTGTCTTCCGATTCCCAATCTTCCAATTGATCTCCCTCCCCAACTTAATCTGGTTGTCCCTCTTTTTTCCATTCTTAAGGTGTCCAATTGAAAAATTGATTAGTAATCTATCTTCGGCCATTGTTTGGACATGTACCTTAGCTGATTATTTCTAATGCATCCTCTAATGGTTTGCCGTACTATCATAATCACTCTCATCTAATTTCTAATGGCTTCGTCCAATGTACCTACGATTATTTGTAGTTTACATTCCCGAATATTTGTATTTTGAACAATATTTCATTTGTTTTTGTAGCACTTCTAGTATAATATCTCGTTACTCCCCCCATTACATATTATTGATTTACTTAGGTCTACTTCTAGTCCCCATTTCAAATACTCTTCAATTAATTCTTCATTATGGATTCCAAATTATCAAATGCCTGAGCTAGAATAATCTGATCGTTCGCGAAACATAAAGTTGTAATGTGCAATTTACTAATATGATACTCATTTTAAAACATTTTTTCCAATTTGCTAGTGCGTATTCTAGATATATACTCAGAGGCATAGTAATCGCAGCACTCAGAAAATATATAGATCAACAGATATAGTTTACCAGGTTTTCTATATCATTGCACAGTTATATCGATCTTAACCTTTAAGTAGTCGCGTGCTTGGACTGACATAAGTAGTCACGTGGGCGCCATATGGCGCCAATGTGCAATAGAGGCATTTTTTTTGAAAGTCGCCTTTTTTTAGGAGAAAAATTTAATTTATATATCCTTATAATGGTACAAATCTTTTAATATGAAAAAACATTACAAATAATAATATGCTTCAAAACATATAATACATAAACTGAAAATATTTTATTGATCATTATAACAATCGGAACAAACATTTCTTTGGTGATATTGACATACATGTTTATGGCAAACTATACAAGTAATCCTACTCGACTCATTTTTTGATCGTGAGCAAATATGGCATCTTTTTCTGGGGTTTGGACCAACAACAAGAGGTATTTGGACTTCTTTTTCTGCTTCTTCTTGAAAGTAACTATGCAGCCGTTTTCTAATTTTTCGTGGAATGTGTGAATCATCCTTTCGTTGCATCTGATAGGGTTGCGCTAATTCCCGACCTAATTTTTTCAAAAAACTTCTTCTTTTCATTAGCTCGCCGTTGCGTGCGGAGTTATAGATCACAAGAGCATTTATGGCATACACATTGATAAGATGGAAAAAATAGGCATTGTATGTGGCACATAACTTGTCGTTGGTATCCACTCCACCTTTCGTGCTATTATAAAATGTCAATTGTTATGATTTCTGAGCATCTCCCGAATCTTTATCGATAGCAGTATCTCTATGTCGAGTTGAAATTAGTATGACCGATTTTCTTTTTTTGTCGACATACGACATCATTGTAATGGTTTTTGTAAATCCAAATAGAGTGCTTTTTTCAATGCATGTTTTATTAGGCTGGAATTCAAAAGGAATTTGTATTTTATTCTTTCTTAGTGTTCCAACTAATGTTAATTTATGATTCTCCAGTAAGTCATTAGCAAGTGGAATACTGGTAAACCAATTATCCATGGTAATGTTTCTCCCAGTTTTACTTACAGGAGTAATTAACCGGATTACCACATCTGAGGCAGAATTGCTTACTTTGAAAGGTCCATCTGGTTGGTTTCCTAAGTAAACTTCCATCTTCAGGTTATAAAAAGTTCTGGCATCCACCAATGCAAATATCTTTATTCCATATTTATTAGGTTTGGAAGGAATATACTGACGAAAATTGCAATTTCCACGAAACGCTACCAATTGTTCATCAACTGTAAGATATTCACTTGGTGTATAAAGCTCGGCACAATTATTCACTAAATAATCGAACATATCACGAATGGGTGCTAACTTATCAGTTTGTAGTCTCACTGCTCTTGTTGCTTTGTCATCAAACCTAATACATCGCATTATGCAAAGGAATCTCTGCTTACTCATAGTGGTTTAAAAAAAATCATTGCCCATATTATCAACATCAAGTAAATCTTCAAAATTCAAATGAGATGATCTCATGACTCCACTGACTACCAAAATCGCTAAAAACGCTTTTATTTCACCTTCAGTTACTAAACGAGCATCTCTTTCACGTGTAAACTTATCTTTTACTTCAGCAGTAATGAAATTATTAGTGTTTGTCACAAGAAGTTGCACCACGTAGTCATCAAAAAATAGATAAAAAGCCTCTGAAGGCGTGGAAATGTTCTTGCAGGTCCTTTACAGCCGGGCAAATGTGTTATTATATTATATTTTCGAGTTTTGGTTTTAGGCGGTGGCACTTTTCTCCACTTTGTATTTTTGTCTTTACCTATATAATAATCAGCATCTGTCGGTAAAGGTGTTGGAGAAGCATCATCCTCGTATTCATCCTCTTGGCAAGAGTCTGTATCATGTTCACTATATCCCTCAAAATCTTCTGCAGCACTGTCATAACTTTCTGAATCTAGTTCCAATTCACTTTCAGAATCATTTATCAAACGTTATAGTTCAGTTTGAGTTAGCGGGACTTTATTTCGCCAACTGGGACCTGCTTCTGCACTAAAACTTGTACTGGTATCTTTACTTGAACTGGCCATTTTCAATAAAATAAAACACAGATAGAAATATTGAACCACTACGGTACCAATTGTAGGTATAACTAAATTTTCAACATTCGGTCGCACAGCCTAAATAATTTGATCCTCAACAATGGCTTATTTCATTGCCCTTATTCACAAATAATCATAATATAATATTATGAGGCGAACGTGACAAAAACTGATTACCTATACAATAAAACACTCATTATCCGCCGACAAATTTATACCTACGTGACTAGTCGCATGGCGCCAAAAGGAGCCTTTCAATGCACCGCATTAGTTTATTGCTACTATAATTGAAAACACTTGAAAATATAATTTCATATTTTAGTATCTCATTCTTTATACCCTATTTGAGAAATAATTGAGTGACATAATTTTCAAAAAAAATTTTCAAAATAAATATTGGGTATTAAATTTGTGTTGGCGCCGTATGGCGCCGCGCGACTAGTTAAAGGTTAAATGGGAAAAAGATATCCAATAATATCTATGTTTTAATATTTATAATACCATTTCTTTTTCCAATTAATATATATTAAGTCATTCACAAGGTAGGTCACTTCTTGGTCTAGCCAAAAATAATTATTAAACATCAGGTAGGCATCACATGAAATATAACTTCTGTCATTCTGACGATGAGAGCAGTATCGAAACAATTGTAAATTTCTTAGAATTTTGAGCATTTTTCCAATATGTTGTGGAATTATTTAGATACAGTTAGTTTCATTTAAAACAGTAATACTAATACTTAATCCATCTTGAACTTAAACATAAATTGTGTACAAAGCTTCCTCAATATTCAGGAATCGAATAATTATTTGTTATTCATTATTCTAATAAACTAATTCAACTTTTTGAAAATATTGAAATTATGTTTTTTTTGCAACAAAATATCCATCAAAAGTTTGGAGTAATATGGCAACAGTAATTGAAATATTTACTAACAATGCTACTACAACCTTAGAGTAATAATAAACATAGAGAGGGCTATTCATTCATAAACTCGTTTATTTTTACGGCCAACAATTCTAAACGCTAGTAGTGAAATAACGAATGAATTACAAAAAGTGGGGATGGAACGAAAGAACTAAATGTTTACTCTCTAGTCGTAATGGCGCTCGTATAAACAAACCACGTTTGATATTATTTACTATAATACTACGGCGTATTCGAAATGGTCGTCGATCACAGTCTGACGATATTTGCCTCTCTCTTCATATGGTAATTGAACAAGGACAAAACTACTAAATAGATTACTATTGACACATTAAACAGGTACTGAAATTTTGAGCAATGTTGCCACTTTTAGTTTTAACCATAAAGGTATCTAAGGATACAACAAATACTTATTTAAAATTTATATAAGAATATGCTTTTATTAAATGAAATTCAAGTATTATTAATTAATTTCAAAAATAGCTACTCAAATGCATAAATTAGTATGACTTTTTTTATTTGCATAACTTTTTAACACATTTTCAATTAAACTTCTAATTTCATTTTTCCTGCAACTAAAGAGACTTTGTAAATATGGCAAGCAGTGGAAGTCTCCGCAAGTGAGCTTAGATTGTGACTCAATGTTTGGGGCAAGAAAAGATCAAAACAAACATATCTATTTTTTTTATTGGTGCCTCATTTTACCTATTTAAAGCACACCTCAGCGTGTTTAAATGGAACTTTCAAACACGTGCGTTTTTTAAAATAACCATCGTAACAACAACAACTCGAGAAACGTAAGTATCAATGACAATTATGCATCCAACAAGCATTTGGGCCTCAGTGTACTAAAAAATATAGATAACCACTAGCCAGATGTTGTCCCATTCATAGGAATACTGAAGAAGATGACTATGCTAGAGAATGATGCGATTCCTATACGCAATAAATTATCTTTGACCAAAACAAAATATAAAACTGGTTCACCCCAAATAGAGTTGGAGACATCAAATAAAAATGTAAACGACGAAATGGAAGTTGTTTATACTAACAGTGTGGCATACTCTAACAATACTAATATAGACAATTTGTATGATGAAGATGATAACGGAAATCACACATCAGTAGGCGATTTGAGTAAAAATTTTAATGACAAACTCTCCAAAACAGTAAAAAATGGTACTAACAACCTTGCCAATAAGACAACTGAGGTTAGATCCAAAATATCTGATGTTACCAATAGAGTGAAACCAATAAGCACAAAATCTATATCAACTAGACTTAAAAAATCTAGTAATAATTTTTCGGTGACCAAAAAAAATGTCATTGCCTCCAACAAGTGTCAACATAACCGCGATGTTTTGCAGTCAAATTCAAAATTGGAAGAAAATGAAGATCTAGAAAAAAATAATGGTTCAGAAGTCGATAGGGTCGTAGTAACTGAGGAATCAATAAACATCAATTCCCTTTCTAAAAATAATCCTAGTGTTAACAACTTCTCTTCATACATTTCCTTTTCGATTAAATATTTTCAGAAAGGGAATGATACTCAACAAGAACAAAAGAACACGTCTAAAAATGATGTAGATAACAAGGAATATATTAAAAAAGTAAACCAGACCAATGATCTATCGACATCATCCAAACTTTCCTGATCCGTAATATCTACATCCAATTCAATAGCAAACAACATCAATTCAAATTCCTTATCAAGCCGATGAAGTGAGAAAGACAATAATAGAATCCGAGATTGTTCGTACAATGATAGTAGTTGCGAAAGAGCTCTTAACAATATCTCCACAATCAGATCCATGAAGGGTATTCCCCAAGAATCTTTGGGTATCAAAGGCCTCAAAAATATTGGTAACACATGTTTCATGAATAGTATTATCCAATGTCAATAAAACACATGGTGGCTATTAGAATATCTAAAGAAAGACGCATACATAAGAGATATTAACATAAACATATCTAGCATGAAAGAAACACTAATTAAAGCATTTGCTGAAGTTATTCAAGAGCTTTGGTCTGAAGACGGTTCAGACAGAGTGGTTGATACAATATAATTGAAAAGTCATATTCAGCCATTTACTTGAAGGTTCATGGGATACACTGATAGATCGATTTACGAATTGGATGGAAGTAGTCCCAACGTATGATTGCACTGCAGAAACAGTAGCAAAAAATTTGTACAATCAATGGCTTACTCGATTTGGAACACCAGCGTTAATCATTTCAGATCAAAGCCGACAATTTGAAAGTTTATTATTCAAGAAATTAGCAGAAATTTGTGGTGTGAAATTACAACGTACTACTCCATAGAGACCTCAAAGCAATGGCAAGATTGAAAGACTCTAAAGAACACTGAAGACAACTATGAAAGCTCACAGCAATATCAAGTAGACTGATATTTACCAACTGTGTTGTTGGGATCAAGAGATGCGCGTCGTGAAGATAGTAATAGTTCAATAGCACAAATGATTTATGGTAAACACATTCGCCTGGCCGAGATGAAAACACTGAGAACAATAGTGGGGAAAACAAGAAGAGAAAGAGTAAGAAACACAGATGTCATCAGGGAGCAGTGCGGGATACAGGATATTGTGAGATAGGGAAGACAACGTAAGAGGCAGTGGTACAACCATGTAAGACGGATGAACGAGAACAGACTTCCGATAATAGTCCTAGAAAACAACCCGCCCGGCTCAAGGCCTCCCGGGGACCACCTAAAAGGTGGAAAGATAGCTGGCAATCCACATCCCAGGAAAAGATGCAGATGCAGCTTCAGAAGTAACTGATCGACATATCTCCAAGAAGTAGAAGAAGAAGAAATTCGCCTGCCTGGTGAATTTTTCGATAATAAAACTGTTGAAACAGATCCTTCAACTTTTAAATCCAATTTTCAAAAATGTATGGATTTGTTAAAAGCTGTAAAAATTAATTACAAATCTGCACGAACAGTTTTTGTTCATAAAGATATGGCAAGATGTTCACATGTGTTTGTACGAATTGACTGACTAACAAAATCATTAGAACCAGTATATGAACGCCCGTTTTTAGTATTAGAACGAAATGATCAATATTACACAGTGGAAATGAAGAACAAGCCAACGAATATTAACGTCACTTAAGCCTGCATATTTATTAGCAGATAATGAAAATCAAAATGAAAACCCAGACTCTACATCCTCAGCCACTCAAGAACCGGAAGTGTAAGTGATCATCACGATCGTGATAATGAGAGAGTTCGAACATCGCGTAATGGATGAAGAGTGAGATTTCCAAGTAAATACCTTGAGCAAATTGTATATATTTGATTTTCTTTTGTATAGATATAAGCAGCTATTACGACAATTTGTTAAAATTTGTTAATATTTTGATCTTTAACAGTAACGTTACTGTAATACGTGACTTAAGGGGGGAGTACTGTAGGGGACCATAGATAATTGAATGCTCGCCAAAAACCTTACAGAGGTTGTCACATGTGTCAAAAAGTGAAATAATCATGATTGATATAGACTGTAGGTGATTGATACTCATAGGAGTCAGATGTCAGATAATACGTGTTTTGTAACATAATAAGTTTACAAAATAAATTGTAAAAGTTATGCCAGTGCAAGATAAAGGAAATAATGAAGACGGGTGATGAATTAATTGCTATTTCACGCCGTACATGTTTCAATACTCTATTTTTACTCCTCACTGTATTATCAGGGATTGTAGCCTTGATTACCCTATCTATTTCTTCATTTTTGGTTTCTCCAAACCGATTAATTTGCACACACTTCATCCGCTTCAACATGATTGATTCAATTTGTCGTTTAGGATGTATTTATTTACAGTACTGTGAGATGCACAGACTCCTTGGTATAAGTCTCGTGATAAATAGTCGGTGACTATTGTGCACCATGCAAATAGTCGCTAATAGTGTGTGATGATTGGTTTTGTCAAACAGGAAACAAAAGTATGATTGGTTGATGACTTATATTTAATAGACTAAAGAAATAATCAACATTATAAAAGGTAACTTACTGGAACGTTCTGATTGGTTTAAAATTACACTATTAATAGAAAGAGATACGACTTAAAAATTATGTCGGTTATGTCAGATATTAATGACGCATGGGAAAAGATTTACCGGACTAACTGTAGGTACAACTTCTTTGATTCACAGTTCGCAACCATAACGACTAGGACCAATCATAATCACATTTATGACGTCACATCTTTCTCTGACATATTCAAAATGTTTCTCAAATGTCAAGTTTTTCATTTTCAGTAAATCATCTTTTAACAACTATTGTAGCATTCTTATTCTATCCATTTCAAATCATCAGTACAAGTATTAAAATGACGCAAGCTGTTAAAACATCGAATACATTTAGAGATAATTTAAAAACAAAAAATATAACTATTTTCATCAATGGAAAAAATCAGCATTATACGTGTGAGATTAACCCGAAGGTAACGAAAACTTGGTCAGAAGTTCTTACTTTCGTAGGATCCATTATTAATCCTCAATTCGGATCTGTTAAGAAGTTAATTGGTAAGTAAGAATTACAATTTATTCATATTATGTATTGATGATTTCTTACAAAAAACATTCACATAAAAAAACTATTTATTAGAAATAAAATAAGAGAAAACGTATTTTTAAGGTAAACGGCTTTATTGGAAAGAAAGATAATTAGTGAGGTCCTAGGTACCAGCCATCAAACCACATTAGACTAATAAGAAAACGTAATGAAACCTGATTAAATATATAAATAGCAGTTAATATATTTGAGCGGTTGATCGTTTATAAAAATGTCTTAGATTGATGAGGAGATTAGTGTGATGACTGGTACCTACAACCTAACTTATTATTTTCTAGCTCTTAGTACATACTACATCATGATTATCATTCTATCCAATAATTTTCAAAAGTATTTATGTTGTTACCCCATGTTTCTCAATCTATATAACTCATTGAGCGCCTGATTATTTCACGGTTTTTTTACCTCTCAATTTGCGTCAGTCGAATTCTTCAATACAGAAACCTCCCAATGTCTTAACTCTACTGACCGTTACATATGATTATCATGCTACAATTAATTTTGAGTCCAAATACATAGCGTGTTCTATACGGCTGCCCCACATTTCTCGGCGCCATTAAACCTTTTACTTTAACTTGGGTACATCTAACGACGTATCATTTTAGTCACCCTAACGCTCGTTATGAAATCTTGACTTGGATGGAAATCCCGTATCTACGTCAGAGCTCTGATTATATGCCTAGAATTCAGTCTTAATCTATATACTGTGTAAGCTCTATGATCTGTCATGCACTATGTTGTACTTGTAGAGCCCTTTCATTTTATATACTTATTGAGGAAGTTGTTAAAATATATATAATCCACCATTTTGCGGCGGCCATATTATATTAGTTTTTTCATAGGGTACTGCATTCTACAAGTCAAGCCCTCATAATCGGAGGTTGTGAAAAAATATGTAATCCGCCATTTTGTGGCGTCAGCCATCTCAAACCATTTAAAAAATATGTATCACAACCTTAAGATGTCACTCTTACTATATCTGAAACATATCGCGGGTGATCTGGCAAACGCTCCTATCTGACAATTTATTTAAAGTTGAGATTTGAGTAGCATCACGTTTCATACGCATGTACTGGCAAAATTTCATATCTGAAGAAAAATTTAGTAGGTTACAAATTAAAAAAAAACTTCCTATCTACGCTCAGCTGTTATTTGGGCGCAAATACTCCTATCTGCAGATTTTGATGTTAAAGCAAAACCTCCTATCTGCATTCAGCTGTTATAAAAAACTCCTATCTGCATTCTGTTCATGTTAAAAAGCAACAGTGACACGCATTTTAGTGTTTGGTGCATTTTTACTAAACAAATTGAATTGTATTGTGGACTCTTCGCAGTTATTTTGAGATTGTGTATAAAAAATAGACATATTATTTGAAACGCCAGATTTTAAGTTTGGTTTGTTTTGATTTAATAGATAGTGTATTAAAAAGTGTTGATAACTCATAAATTATGGTTTCTCGATCTAAAAGACTTGTTCAGTTAGCTGCAGCTATGATTTCTCCAGATGTAGATGAAATTCCGGTAGTGTTAATCCGAAATTTAAACTTTCCAAGTACACAGGATAATATTTTACCGGGTAAGTACCAACAGTAAATTCATGTGCGAAGTAATAAAAAAGTATTGCAGGATACACGCATTTATACGTTATAAATTAATTTTGGTCTAAAACGGGTAAAACAATATTGTATAGGTACTACAGAAAACACATTGCTGTTGGAAAACATGAGCATGACCCTTGATTATATAGACTTTATACTCAAGGGCATGACAGAGATTGAAACAGTGAACAAAATAGAACAACCAAGCTCGCTAAAACACCAAAATGAGCCTGAGAATTCTGATCCTACGGTCTTTTCAGATTTGGATGGAATGTCAGTCGTTTTAGCCGAAAATTTAGAGTTTCAAGAAACAAAAAAATACGGCATGTAGGTACCTACCTAATTAACTAATAATAACAATAATACCTAAGTAGAATAATAACAAATTCCTGTATCAACGTAATAGCATAAAATAATAACAATCAAAACGCTCTATTCGCATTTTCCTGTTTGTAAGTCTGTAAACTCTTGGGTGTTTAGGTTTGATTGCCCTTTAATCACGTGCGTATTATTTCAGACATGAGAGAAATGATCATTGAACAAAATGTGATCATAGAAGACCAAACTATAGAATTTTTGGATCCAGACGGCATCGGCATATCGTTTCTTTACACTGCAGCAGTAAATGACGGTGGTAGGTTCTTATTTTACCGAATTGGCTTGCTAAAAAATCCTAAATGAAGACAAAACAAAACGTACAAATTCTAAATTCTAGCAATGATTTTTGCCAGTTAAATAATAAATATTTTTTTATTTTTAGATATTACAGAAATCACCTTAGTACACAACCAAAACCCTGAGGAACCCTCAGACGTTGACGATTCTGAAGCGTATCTTCCATCTAATGATCTTAAACAACAATCAGAAAGTGATAATCACCCTTCGAATAATGAAAAAACTGTAGAAAATGAGCATGAAGATATTACAGCGGAATTGACAGCAGAAAATGTGAATGAATGGGGTTAACGTCAATGAACGAAGGAAAAGACGCCTCAAGGCAAAAGAAATGGAATGGGCAAGATATAAGAACAAAAAACTTCGCATGAAAGGACAACGATATCTCGGGATTAAAAAGAATGAAAGTGGAAAACTAAAACAGAATGTGGTCAAACCCCAGAGAGAACTAAAACCTCACTGTTCTTCACAAGCTTGTAAAAAAGCAACGAATCGACACTGCTCTGATATTGCAGAGCAGACGAGAATTGCAATTTTAAAGAAGTTTTGGGAGACTATGAACTGGGATCAGAGACGTGTCTTTGTATCCTCTAGTAAAAAAAAATGTTACAAAACGTAAAACAGTAGAGGGACCTTCAAAGCGACAGGGTAGTTATACATACACATTAAATAACTTGCAAGTATATCGTGAAATGTTTCTTAATACTCTGTGTATTGGTTATAAAACAGTTCAGTCATGGGTTGATCAGAGTTTCTGTGGTATGCATGCTGAAAAATCAAGCAGAGTCAATATAAAACAGCGAGTCAATGAACAGCGTAAAGCTCAGTATGAAATCTTAGAAGAGTTTTTTGTACAACTGCCAAAACTACCAGCTCACTACTGTAGGAAAGATTCTTTAAAATTGTATCTAGAACCACATATCCAATCTTCAAGTGATGTTTATAAACTATATTTGACTTACACCAAAGATAAAGCTGTTACAAGTCTGTCTAGAAAATCCTTCACTACAGTTTTCCACGCTAAAAACCTATCCATGTACAGTCCTAAAAAGAACCAATGTAACACGTGTCTCATTTAAATGTGGAAATATTTCAGAGGAACATCACGCGCAACATCAAAAAAGGAAGGAAGAAGCACGAAAGAAAAATCCAAAGATAAAGTTTTGACAGAAGAATAGAATTGCATAACAATTACGATGGACGTGCAAGCGGTTAAGTTATCCCCATACCTCAATGCTGGCAAAATATACTTTAAAACTAAGTTGTGTTGCCATAACTTCACAGTTTTCAATTTAGCAACCAAAGATGTTGTTTGCTATTGATGGTCTGAAACAACCAACTAGTTGCGTCGACTTTTACTTCATGTACTCTGGATTATCTTCAGAGTTATTTAACGGATAAAAAATTACCAATAATCATTTGGTGAGACGGTTGCCCCAGCCAAAACAGAAATAACGTTCTTGCAAACGCCCTCTCGAATTTTGCTATGTTATATTTAGAACCGGGTCATACTCAGATGGAGTGAAACCGTGAAATATACTTGCCTAGTAATTATGTCAGTGTGTCCAAAGAGTCCAAAGTAACACCCTTTCCATACAGAGTAAAACTTTTGGAGTTCGATTTTTTTCAAAAATTATTCATTGTCAAAAAATTTGAGGTATCAGTCAATTAGACCTGGAAAAATGGCAAGGGATCCTGTAATTAACGATATTCGAGTTATAAGGTACTTACCAAATTTCCAAATCAAAGTAAAGCTTAGTTTTGAAGACGAATACATAGAATTACCTAGTCGTCCAAAGAAATTGGATCCGATTTTAGAGTATCCACCACTTCTCACTGGATCATGCAATATTAAAGAAGAGAAGTGGCAACATCTCCAAGAATTAAAATCTGTAATTCCCAAAAATGCACACTACTTTTATTATAATCTATTGCACTAAAGTTACCTGAAATGATCGACATTCTGACTGTTTTGTATTTTTAATACAGTTTGTAAGAATTAAAGGTAATAAACCTATAAAAGCAAATACTCCTATTTTCTTATTATTTGAAGTAAAATATCCTGTTCCATATTTCGTAAAAAACAAAACATCCTATCTGATATATCGGAAAAACCAAAAAGAACTATCTGATTTCACAAACATCAGGTAGTTTTTTTTTACGCAAATAATTGGTATTAAGTCACAAGCAAGTATTATAACGTTACTTAAATTATCTTAACTTTCTATGTAACGTAATTTTTTATAATAATCGTTTTTATCTCTTCTTGTAAAGTTCACCTAACAGTATATAGGAGCTTTTGCCAGATCACCTGCGATATTCAAATTTAGTGACTTTACCGTAAATGTATTCAGTGATGTAATTATGCTATTATCAATTGCTTTTATTGGGTGGACGTGGTATATCATTTTCATTTACTTGATCTAATCCCAAAATAATGTTAACTTTTATTGATTCAGCACTAAGTTCCTTACAACCAGTCAATAGTATTAACTTATTAAATAGTAAAGAAAAATACATTGCTCTTGGAGAAGGCGAAAAATACAAACGTGCTCCCAACGGTTACATAATTTCCTCGAAAGAAGAGATCCCAAAGAAAACAGGAAGTCCATCAATATTTCGGAGACAGGGAGCCGGGGCTGACATAAAATCGCGTCGGAGTACTAAGTAAGTTGAAATAAATTTAGGAGTTGCATAATTTTAACAAAGCTCCACTGTATTCCAATTAGTCGAACAGTATAATGTTTGTGACTGTCTTGTTGAGTTTCTTCTTCCTTGATTCTATGTCTAATAGGGATGTTGACAATTTTTAGGAGTGTTTTAAACCGTGTATTAGTGCCTACTGTAGGCGCAAATATTTATTATTTTATTTTTAAATATGGCTAAAACCTTCAAAATCATGGATTTTAAATAACGTTTCAAATTTCGCGCGAAATGACCTCATTATATCACAAACACCAGAATTAAATTCGTAGTTTATAGAAACTACTTTTTAAAAATAACTTTTATTTCTACAAACTAAAATGAGACTTTACAACTAGGAAGCTATATATAAAATCTGAATGTGATAATGAAAAACGTTATTAAGAAAACAATCCGTGAGATTGCAATTCAGCAGTCTAGCGTTGTTCTATTACCATATGCGTTCCCATAACTCCAGTGAAACGTCAATGGAGTTTCTTCATTTTACATATCTGTTATAAAAGATGAATGTTCGTCTCATTTCATAACCTCAAAATTATTCAAAAACAATACGGTTATTTATTATTGACTACAGAAATAACAATTATCAGTCCAAAAACCTCTTGACGAGGTGAAAGTAGGTGACGCAAGTACACCCCTTACGAAAGATGTGATATCAAATCATACGATGTATAGGATGACGCAAATGCTATATCTACTTATAATAATATTTTTAAAATATAGGTATACTATACATATATGAAAACATTCATAACTTGAGATGTGCCACCAGACGAGAGTTAAAGAAAGTAGTTAACTCCAATTTCACCAATTCACTTCCAGTGCAAAATGTAATCTAGCCATACTGTCTACACGTATCGATAGACTAGTATTGTTACAAATCTCAATGTCAATGGAGCTTTCAGTTTGATACAAACCTCTGATACATGTATCGCCGTTTGTCACGATACACGTATCGATACAAACCTCAACCAGAATTAGGCCCTTTATTTACGGACGGCACGTGACTGGAGGACTGATTTATTTAAATTTTATTTATCAAATAATGATTAACTGAAAAAGACTATCCATCACAAATGTAGTTTATAGGTGAATAGCAGTGAGTAGAATCTGTACTACAGCATATCGTCGTCGACTCCGCAAAAGCACGTATCTAACAAAAATTCTAAAATAGGATTATAGCGGCAAACGATTTGTCAAAACAAGTGGCGCATGACTTCAAAACCCTTAAACCAACAAAAAATCCTACACCGTTCAATTCCATAAATGCAATACCACGCATCTGAAACACGATTTGAACACGTGTGCAAAAACAAGTATCTAATAGTTTCTTATGTCATTGTGAGTGAACACTGTATTGAGCACAAATTTTAACTTGTAAGTATGTTATTTGTTGTAATTATTTTTTTAAACAATAAGGTTTTAATCTATAACATTATTCCCGACTGATTTTCGTCCATTTTTGTAAATGTCTTTGGATAATATTGCTAAAATCATCCATTTTAATCAAGTATGCAGATACGTGTTTTTGCAAAATTCTTTTTTGTTTGTATTTTACAGATACATGGTTTTGAGATGGCAATGAACAAAAAACCATTGTCTCACTCTGAATTGCAGAAAATATTGGAGAGTGAAGAGTTTTTCAAAGATCTCCTCGTATTTGAAAATACTGCAGAATTAGAAGACAACGTCGAAGAGTTATCAGACGTAATTCCTGAACGTATTGTAGCAGAAATAAATTGTCCACCCCAGGAAAATGTCGATCAAACGATCAGTACGTTGGAGACTGATGATGTCTGCCATATTGTTTCTCTGGTTGACAACAACACCCATGAATTTGAACTAAATAATGATAGTATCAATAGTAGTCAATCCGAAGTAGTCGACAATAAAGAAACAAATATTTTAAATTCACATGGTAAGAACTCGCATGATTCTGGAAAACCTAATGAAGACTGCGAGAGTATTCCCATGAGGCAAGATAGAGATGATGGTATGTCGGGAGATCCAAATAGCGAGTCTTCGGAAAGCGATGTAGAACCACTAGACTATTCAAAAGAAAAAAAATTAAGAAAAAGAAATCGTAAAGGTTCACAATATGAAACTTTAAGAAAAAATAAATACTCTGAGAAGTATGTTTATAAAAAAGACAAAGGGTAGCGGAAACTGAGACCAACCTATCAGTCTGTGTTGTGCAAGAAAGCTAAAAATAGGTTTTGTGAATCTTTTAGTTCTCTTGAGAGAAAGAATATTTTTCAAATTTTTGGAAAATGTCGTGGGATATGAAAAACGTTTTCGTCTCATCGTTAGTTAAGACTGTACCCACTCGACGCCCAAAATAAGCACACTCAAAAAGACAGCAGTCACTTGAATATTTTTTGCAAAAAAACGGTGAAAATCTCCGAGTTTGTGAAAAAATGTTCTTAAGTACGTTAGATTTAAAAGAATGGATGGTGAAAAATTGGGTAGTTGCCGCAGCTAACAACAAACTTGAAGATAGCAATGACATATCCATGCCAACTAAAAAGCGAATCCCTGCAGAACTTAAAATAAGGATTAATACTTTAGAAACATTTTTAAATGACCTTCCCAAGTTGGAATCACACTATTGTAGGTCTTCGTCGAATAGACTTTACTTAGAGCCATTATTCCAAAGTAAAAGAGATGTATATCAGGTATACAAAGATTTCTGTTATACAAACGGCGTTAAAGAAGTCAGTTTAGCTCACTTTAAAAAAGAAATGAAAATCAAAATAGTTATTTATGTAACAAGTGTGTAAAGTAGCCTTTTTTCGACGAATGTGAATATTGTCGCATGAGCCGCAGGCGAATGCGACAATCACATGAGTCGAAAAAAGGCATTTACACACGAATTGCATACAATATTTTTTCTACTACCGAAAATTTTATCAATATACAGAAGTTTATTAGTAATTTTCTTTACGCACTAGTGCGTAAAGTAAGTTTAAGTTTTCTTTAGAAGAAATTATAACGCTTTTATTGATTCCTAATAAAATATATTATATATTGATTAATATTTTGAACATTTTAATCAAAATTAGAACAAATTAATAAAACAACAGACGAATTCAGTTATTAACAATATCAATATTGAAGGTGCAATTTGTGCAGTTAATAAATTTTAATCCTTTAGCTTGCTCTAAAGAGTTGTCCGTGGATTTAGAAACTACAGTAGTATTGCTAATGTTAGCTAATCCATAGGATGAAGAATTGCCGGTAGCAAGGGTGGATGTAGTAGAAAGGGTGTTATCTTCCAATAAAATCGTATTACCATTATTTTGGGATGTACAAGGGAAATTATTATCATCATCCATTAATATTAAATTAGAAATATTATTTCGTTTAGTTAATGTAGAGTCTACGTAGCTCTCTGCAACTGTAGACGACTTCCAGCCTCCGTGTTTCTTTACGGTTAGGAGGTCTCCTCCAGAGTTCGCTAACATGGTGGCCGATGACCTTCTAAAACAATGTCCTGTATACATGGCTGGATCAGGTAAATTAAGGTACTTTGCTATAATAGATGGCATTTTGCCAAATGTGTTTATACCCACTGGTTGTTTTGTGCATTTATTATTTACATATTTTAAAAAGAATCTGGAAGTATCCACCATAGGAGGTCTTAAAGCAATATATTTTCTAATAAAAGCCAAATAATCTATTTTTGAATTAGTTGGATTTAAAATAGTAAAAACCCTTTCTGTCCCATTTTTAGTTTCAGGAATTCTAATGATTAATATTGTTTCCTTATCTTCAATATCTGTTATTGTTAGTTTTGTCAACTCTTCTCTTCGGCATGCGCCGGAAATACCAATTATAAAAGCCACCTAAAAATAATTATCACTAAAAATTAACACAAAATTAAAAAAGTGGCATGAGCGCGACTTGAACCTGGGTCCTCCCGCATGTGAGTCTCGCACCTTAGCCACTACGCTACGGATAACTACACTATACGTTGTGAAAGTTGAGTACATATACAAACGTAATAGGAAAACATTTCTCTGAAAATTCTATGAAGTAGAATTTTTTTTATATGAAATTTATTGGAAACTGTTTATATATGAAATACAGGTACTTACTATTGTAAATTATACTTACTTTAATCATTAGAAACGGCTTACCTTAATAGGTATAATCGGAAGATCTCAATTTAAGTTTTAAATGTCAAATTCAATGCACGAGGAAATGTCAGTCACTCACAGCCAACTTATATAGATACCACTTATGCACCCTATTCTATTATTCAGTACACAATAATTATTTATTAAATTATTAGGTATGCACTTTACTGAATTCTATATGTTTCAATCTCTGATTTAAAAAACAGATTTAATATCCGTTTATTATACCTACCTATATTTTTATAAGAATAGCTAGAACTACATACAAATTGGAACTTTTTCTTTACGCACTAGAGCGTAAAGAAATACTCTTTACGCACTAGTGCGTAAACTAAAGTTTTACGCACTCGAAAGTGTGTCTAAAGTTCGTATTTTACGCACGGTAGTAGAAAAATATCTTTATTCACAAACCAAAGAAAGACCAATGTGATATCTGCATTGGTTACAAAACTAAAAATGTTATTGAAGAAGACTATATAAAACACGTTAAAAGAAAAGAAGAAGCCAGAAATGAAAAAGAAAATGACAAAAAAGAGGCTACAGAAAATTCTGAGTTAGGTATTTTTACAATGGACGTGCAGGCAGTAAAACTAGCTCCAGTATTACGTGCATCTGCAATTTACTACAAAACAAAGTTGTGCGTGCACAACTTCACAACTTTAAACTTAAAAAATAAGGAGGTAAACTGCTATTTTTGGCATGAGGCTGAAGGAGGTCTTGAGGCTAACATTTTCGCAACTATTATCGCCAAACATCTTTTCTAGTTTTTGGAACAGGAACCCTCAATTAAGAACATTGTGATCTATAGTGCTGTATGCGGATACCAAAACTGGAACAACACTCTCAGTAATGCCCTTTATCTTTTTGTTAATGAGACAAACGTAACTGTGATCCAAAAATTCTTGGAGAAAGGGCATACGCAGATGGAAGTCGATAGCGCACATAGCTTGATAGGAAGAAAACTAAGAAATAAAGATATAAAACTACCATCAGATTACATATAGGTCTGTAAGAAAGCACGACCAAAGCAACCCTTTCACGTAGAATTTTTGGATCATACCGTTTTTAAAAAACTTTCAAATTTGCGCTATTACCAAAGTATTAGACCAGGAAATAAGAAGACTGATTTACACATTAATGATATAAGATGTCTTAAATATGAAAAAAATAAGGGAATTTCATACAAAATTAATTATTCTGATGACTGGACTAATTTGCCTCAAAGAATTAAAGTTAATATAAGGCCCCAAATCGGGAGATTATATCAAAGTCGCCTAAAAATAAAGCAACAAAAATACGAGCTCTGAAAAAATTCTTTCCATCAGATTGCCATAGTTTCTATGATTCTTTTCCGCATTAGTAATGTTTGATACTATTTTTAATTTTTCTAAGAATAATACTTTTGTTTTTTACTCTTTTATATTGTAGAACATAAAAATGACTTTATTTTTTGTATTTCTCAATAAAAAATGAGAAAACTAAATAGGTTTTTCAATCTTTATTCACTTTCATATCATTAATACATTATTACAGAAAATATGAGGTTTTTTCCCTCTCCTGAAAAATGAGGTTTTTGCAGATACTTGGTTTTGCGGTATCGACGACGATATATTAATAAAAGATGAAGGGGCAACTAGTTTCGGCTCACTGGGCCATCATCAGGCCTGTAAAAGGTATCAAGACAGCCACTAATGTCATTAGTCATTCTAAATGACTTTTCTTAATAATATTTTAATTTAATTATATTTTGTTTTACATGATTATGTAAATTTTCATCACTATTTTTATTAATAATATTTCCCTACAGTACTATTCCCTTATTGCCTACTGACATATGCTTGATTCTGCTGGATTCCACGGACATGTGACAGCTTTCCTTTTATTATACTTTCCATATGGATTGATGTGTACATTTGAGGTAATTCGTTATGTTGTGTATGTATTATCGTTTTCTGTCTTGATACTTTTTTAAGGCCTGATGAGGGCTCAGTGAGCCGAAACTAGTTGCCCTTTCATATTTTATTAATATAATCTGTAGTGCGGATTTTGAGTTTTACTGAGGTTAGGTTTATAATGAGTGGGTCAATGAGGCCCTCCGATGTGACTCGCGAGAGTCTATTGTGGCAGTTTTACTTACTGCAGTAGTTAACTGCATTAAAAATAAGGAGAATTATTGCGTTTTCTAGTATTTCTATGATAAAAAATACCATCTTACATTGAAATAATATTTTTATTTGGATACAGTCAACATCCCTATTAAATGTAAAACATGTTTTTTTACGGAAACAATCTTTTGACGGTTCGACACTATTTTGGCCTTCTTCAAAATATTTGGAAATATGCCAGAACTTAGTTCATAAGTTTAGAATGTCCCTGAAAATCAAGTTGCTATTTAGTACCTACAAATTAGTGTTTTTCTTAAATATTTATATACCTTTTAACAAAATATTTCAGAGAATTGCAACCAGTGTCAGTTTCAAAAGAAACGCCTAAAAACGAAATTAATGCCAACCTCGCCGTAAAAGTAGGATATAGTAATAGTCCAGAAATAAAGATAGGGCAACAGAAACCTAGCAATGATAAGAAGGGTGTATCTCGATATTTTAAACGAAACAATCAACGCAATTCAAACCAAAAAGCAGTACCGCAACAAAACAAGGTAGTAATTATTTAGTTTTTATTATTTCGAAGTCACTCAATATATAATGGTTGTTAAATGGAAGAACAGCCTAATTTTACTAATAAAATACTATTCGGAAACGTAAACTGCAAAATTAATTTTATTGTCAAAACTTGACAGACAATAACAACAACTTAAAAACTAAAATATCACATAGAGAGATCATATCTACAAATCTGGCGATCTTGAATATTTCTTTCTAACACCCCCACTCGACAGATTATTCTCCGTTGAGTCCCATTGATGTTTTGAGACGCTGAAACTTTTCTTTGGGGAGAAGCTTTGTCAAAGCATCTGCATTTATATTCGAAGTTTTACAATACATGAACTGAATTATATCACTATCAACTAAATCACGTAGATGATGAAATCTGACATCGATGTGTTTTGTTCTGCAACTAGACTTTTCATTGGTTGCTAGCTTGATACAACCTTGATTATCTTCATAAAGGGCAGTTGCATTTTCACAAGGTATTCCGAAATCTTCTAAAAGTCTTCTTAACCAAACAATTTCCTGGCTTGCCAAGGCCGCTGATATATATTCAGCCTCTGTAGATGATAGGGCTACTGAAAGTTGCTTCTTGCTAGCCCATAATATAGGTTATTCCCAAGAAATAATATAAAACCGGTTGTAGATTTCCTATCAGAGACATCGCCTGCCCAATCGGAATCAACATATCCGTTCAGAGTCAATTCAGTATTCGAACTAAATTTCAGTTCTTTACTTGTAACCTTCAGGTATTTGAGCACTCTCTTGACTGCATCCCAATCCTTCTGACTTGTCTGACTTACTGGCCTGCACAAATATCCCACAGCAAGAAATATATCCGGACGGGTTTTAGTAGAAAGATATTCCAGTGCCCCCCTGCTTTTCTATATTTTCCATTATTGGGTAATAAAGGGGAATTTGTATCGAATTTGGGGTACTCTGTATCAATTGGAGTAGCTACACATGAGGCATTTTTTTTCTCTTTGAGAAGGATATCAATCCATCTTCAGTTCTTTCAACCCTGATCCCCAAAAATGATGAAATATTTCCTAAGTTGACCATTTCGAAACTCTCACTGAGATTATCTCCAATCCATTGTATCACTTTATCATTTTCATGACATATACACAAATCATCAACATATAACAATACATGTAGTATAGTCCCTTTTTTCATTTTCATATAGAGGCACTGTTCGTCTTCGCTCTGTTCAAAACCATATTCCAAAAGTTTTCCGCTTATAGTATCATTCCATGCTTTCGCGGATTACTTCAAACCGTATATTGCCTTGTGGAGTTTATATACAAGATGGGAATCATTTTCATTTATATAACCTTCTGGTTGAGACATATAAATCTCTTCATTCAATAGACCATTCAAATATGCGGTTTTTATATCATAATGCCTGATTTTTAATTTACGAACAGCTGCTATTGACAACAGTATTCGAAAAGTCGTTTGTCTCATCACCGGAGCGAAAATACTATCATAGCCCTCCCCAATATTTTTGTGTGTAACCTTTTGCAACTAAACGACGAGCCTTATATTTCATTATTCCACCATTTGAATTGATTTTTGTCTTGAAAATCCACTTACATTTTATAACTCTTTTGTTCGGAGGTAGCTCGGTCAGCGTCCATACGCTTTTCTTCCCGAATTATTCCATTTTATCTTCTATAATATTTATCCATTTCAATTTTTCATTTTCTGGTAATTTCATCATTTCCTACCAAGTCTCACAATCATCATCATTCACTTGAAGTAAAGTAGGACAGTTTCTCAGGATGTTTCCCTTTATTATTTCTTGAAGATCGTCTTAAACACCCCAACCCTTCATCATCCAAACGTGTCTCTTCACTTTCAATATTAGTATTATTTCCGGCAATAACATTTTCCTTGATACTTTCTTCCTCTTTGTTTACAAAAACTATTTCACAGTTTTAATCCAAGATTTTGATAGATTCAGATTTCATATCAGGGGCCATCCATAAAGTACGTCACACGTTAATGGGGAGGGGGGGTATCATCGAAGTGTGACATCGTGTGACAAGGGGCATGGGGGGGTCAATACTTTTGTGACGTCACATATTAAAAATTAAAATACTAAAACGCAAAGTTTGGATGTGAATTAAAAATTTTAAAAATTTACGAACTTGATCTATATTTATTAATAATTTAGCATTCTCGCTATGCGATAATCTCTCATACAACGTCATTTAAGTTCTAGAGAATGATGTCGACACTAAGGATGTTCCTGACGTTCAAATTCAGAACGAAAATGAAGTGCCTGATTTACCAGTAATAGCTGATATAAAAGAGTGGATCCAATTAATATAATTAATCGTTTATTATTTTCTAACTAGTCGTTTGTTTTTTCGGTTTTATAAAATGTTGGACTTTATGTTGATTTTATTAGATTATTATTTAATAAAAATAAGTAAAAAATGGAAATAGCTGTTTTCTCTCGATTATTTTTAAATACATACATAAATTTAAAAAATGTGTGACGTCACATCAGGAGGGGGGGTTATAAAAATGTGACAACCTGTGACAAGGACGGGGGGAGGGGTTCAAAAGTCCTAAAATTCGTGTGACGTACTTTATGGATGACCCCTCAGTGTAGTTTTTATCTTCGAAGAATTTTATAGTTCTACTTATTATTATTTTATTGGTTTCTGGATTCAAAACTCTATAACCACTGGAAGTTTCATTATATCCTACCAAAATCCCTGCTTGTGCTCGAGCATCCCATTTTGTTCTTGTTTCTTTAGGAACATAGGTATAGGCCACACTGCCGAATGCTCTGAGATGATCCAATCTGAGTTTTTCTGAATTCCACAGTTCATATTGAGTACATTCGATTGCTTTTGTAGGAAGGATATTTTGAAGATAATTCGCTGTGGCAATTGCTTCACCCCAATATTTATTCGGCAATCCTGTATCAAACAACATACACCTTGCTGCTTCGCATAAGGTTTGATTTTTACGTTCTGCTATGCCATTTTGTTCGGGCGAATACGAAACTGGAGTTCGAAAGGAAATACCTTTCTTCTTCAGAAAACCTTGAACTGCTGATCCACAATACTCTCCTCCATTAACAAATCTGAAAATTCTGGGTAACACTCCGAATTTATTTTCAACAAGAGCGACGAATTCTTGAAATTTCTGAAATACTTCATCTTTGGAATGTAGGAGGTATAATATGGTATAACGGTAGTGGTAATCAATAAATGTCAAAAAATATCGTTTCTTTCCTGGGGTTTCTGTTTTCATCGGACCACAAACATTAGAATGTATCAAATCTAGACATTGATTTGATCGTTTGTCACAATTCGTCAAAAATGGTTTCTTTGTTAGTTATCCTTTTATTCAACTCACACAATTCATAATTTCATTGCAATTTTCGATGTTATATTTGCTCGCTCATCTGACTTCAAACCATTCTCAATTATTCCCATAGCAATATTTTTCTCGCCCATTTTCACTGAACAATGTTGTTGATCAAAAACAACGTTGAATCCTTTTTCTGTTAGTCTCTTCACTGTTAATAGATTACTTCGTAATTGAGGTACATATAAAACGTCTGTGACATGAACATTTTGACATTTTATATCGACTTGACATATCCATCACCAATTCCTGAACATATCATTTCTTGACCATTTGCAACAAAAATTTTATTTCCATCGGAGGTTGACGAAGAAATTTTTGTTACTTGTCATATGATTAGAAGCTCCAGAATCGATGTACCATTCGTTCGAATTCCGGTTACCTTCCCCAAAACAGAATTCTTCTACTGCACTCTTTGCAATTTTATAATTTTTCTGAGTCTTTTCCTAGCTTCTTTGACTATTTTTTTAACGGAAATAACAGTCTTTCTGAATATGACCCTTCTTTTTACAGATGAAACATTCTTTATCGAATCTACTCGCTGTCTCTTCCTTCTGCTTGTTATATGTCTTCAATGCAGTTTCTCCACCTTTTCCACTGTCGTTCCCTTACTTTCTATTGAACTCATCCATTGATTTTCTTTTCACATATTCTAGAGTGAGTTCATCGTCGGGTCTAGCATCTAGTGCTGTAACTAAAGTTTCGAATTTTTCCCGGAGACCACCCAATAAAAGTTCTGCTATGTGAAAGTCTTTTATCTCTTCACCGATACCTCTCAACATTTCGACCACTACCAAAGTTGTTCTTATGTATTCCGACATATTTCGTCCAGGTTCAAGTTTGGCTTGGTATAATTTTCTCAGTAAATAAAGCTTGTTGGATAAATTCGCTCTTTCGTGAACCTTTTGTAGAATATCCCACATATCCTTAGCTGATGTACAATTACAGATATGGATTATTTGGTTATTTTCTAATGATAAGGATATAGAACTCTGTGCTTTCTCATTCAAACTTGACCAATTTTTATCTGAAGTCTCTGGTTTTGGTTTATCGACAACCTTCCATGTTCCCTATCTAATCAACATCATCTTCATTTTGAATTTCCATGGTTGATAATTACTGTTATTCAATTTGGCAATTCCAAATCTTGAATTGTCATAGGACGATTCCATTACTGTATGGTTTTACTGCAGCCTCATGTTTTCGCTTCACTTTTTACACAGTCTGTCTTAAACAACTCCTGGGCCCATATCCTAATGGTTTTTAAATGGAAAAACAGCCTAATTTTACTAATAAAATACTATTTGGAAACGTAAACTGAAAAATTAATTTTATTGTCAAAACTTGACAGACAACAACAACTTAAAAACAAAAATATCACACAGAGAGATCACATCTACAAATCTGCCGATCTTCAATATTTATTTCTAACAATATATTCTAAGATTCTGTAGGAGGAGTCTCCGTAATTCATTCGTTTGATTCAGAACAATGTCCACTGTGGTTTTTTTATCAATAGTTTTATCATCCTAAGCAAAATCATATTTTCATTTTATTTTGCTGAAGTGTTGTGAGCCATTTTTGATTACTTTAATAAAAGTTGATTGGGATTTATTTCATTCCAATATTTTAGTCACAGCTTTTAATTTTATTGTTATGTTCAATCTCAGAGATTTATGGGTTTACTCAGTAACTTCTGGACTAGTCCAATTATGAATCTCACATTTTTTTCGAACTCATTCTTCTCTTATAATAATAAACACACGTCTCAACACTGGCGATATGAATGGTTTTATAGAAAAAGAACTTGTTTATTCAGTTAACAAAATCATAATAAATTAATAAATTTTAGAAAAATATAGATTATTAGAATATTTCTGTGTACACATCCGTTTTTATTGATGAATACATTGATATACTAAACTAATATTGATGTCGTTTTAGCACACATATTTCGTAATTAATATATTGTGAATTAAATAATATTTCCATTGAAATATACGTGTATAATAAATTGACGGAAAACCAAACGGAATGAATATAACATATTGACGTTAAAGATTTTAAAATTACGTGAATAATATAATTGAATTTTGTGGTTTCTATGAGATCTCGCATTTGTTATTGGCTTTGTTTTTAACCGCAGTCCTAGGTTCGATCTACACTTGAAAGCTCATCGACAAATCTGACATTCAAACACGCCGTCTGACGGATTCTTGTCAGATATAATGAACTGTCATCGACGTTCTTTGCCATTTGAATACGTTCGCGGGATTGATACAAACGAACACAACTAATATGTCACGTTTTAATTACGTTGGGTTAAAAGACGGGGAAGTCAAAAAGTTTTCTATAATGTGTGTTCACCACAGTCGTATATGGGAAAAAACCTATTGATATACCCTTACATAAGGAACGGAATGGCATATAATGTTTATCATTTGTTGTGCTCGAATTACGGGGTGTCAATTTGAAAACGTGCCGCCCACTATATTTTGTCCACTGTAGAAAATTAAAAAATATACTATTAGATATCCGTGTCTTATTTTACAGGTTTCTTTAGTTTTAGATACAATAAAATGATATAAAATTGGAGTGCTATTTTATGACTTTTTTTAACAACTATTGAGAACTCTCCCTTCAACTTCCAAAAAAAAAACATATTTGTCAACATTACAAAAATACTTCTCGTTTCTACATGGTGTCGCAACATTCTCCCACCTTATGTCACGTGGAAATGCAGTAACATAACTAATTACAAAATTGTTGAGGTATTTGTTTCGGATTGTATCATCTTTGGGGTAGAATCAGGAACTCTCCAAATTTCCTATGGTAGAATATCACTGACATTCTCAGGAACTGAAACACCACTTTTACAGACAGTATTAGTACCGTCCCTAGACAAGCTATTATCCAGAACTGGAGTTTTATCATGTTGATGGGCTGTATTTGTATTATCTGGCGTTTCTTCAGTTCTTCAGTAGATACCCGATTTTTATGCAAAATGATTGTTCTGACCTCTTCGTGTGATAACATCTTATCTTTAACTTCTAGTGGAAACAATCGTTGAATTGTTCTTTGAAGTGCACCATACTTGGTTTACGGTTCTTGAAACACCATCTCTTCCTGGAATTGGAGCAATTACTTTTTCAAGTGGCCAATTTTTGTTTTTTACATTATAATCCTTGATAAGAAGAATATCTCCACTGTTTAACCGGCATTTATATTTTTATTTCTTAGAGTGTAATTTTGATGTCGAAATATTTTCATCAAACATTTCTTTAGCTTAATTTTATAATTTTATTTCTTCTACTGCATCTCAATCTGGAATACCAAATTATCTTAAATCCTGAAGAGACATTGAAGGAATCTGCCATATAATCAGATATATTGTTAAACCTGTTCTATGAATGTCAGAATAAAAGCTTGGACTGAAAATAAGAAGAGGACTGAATAGGCGGAGTAGTGACAGTCACCTGTCAAGGTGACAGTCTGGAACGTGGAGAAGGGGGAAAGAAAGCAAATATTAGAGGTACTGTCCGATTTTAGTTCTACCTTCAAAAGTAGAATAGAGGCCTTAGATAACAAAATAGATTCAATGGAAGAAGGCCTAAAAACAGACATAAAAACAAATAAGGATGATTTGGCAACAGTACAAAAAGATTTAGAAACGGTAGAGAAAGATTTAAGAACGACAGAGAAAGATTTAAAACCAGACCAGCTTGACCTAAGACAAAAATTAGATGCATTAGTAAAGAAAATAGAAGCTAATCCCAGTGATAGCAGTTTCATTAGTGGTAGTGCCAGAACTGAAATAGTACACTTGAGACATAACCAGGTTATTAAGCCACCTACAGATGATGGCCAATCATCTTGGGCGACATATCGATGCCAATTTGAAGCTGCAGCTAGTGCCAATGGGTGGAATGATCTGCAATTATTACTCCAAAGTAACCCTAGCTATACATAATTATCCAAGCTTTGGAGAACAGGTATGGACATCAACATTTAATAAAATTTCCAAAGTTAATTGATGATGCGCATGCAAAAATTAGACGAGAGCCTCCAAGAATATGGAAGTGGCGTAGAAAGACTATTGAGTTTAGCCTATTCACAGGCACCTAAAGAATTTTTAGAACAATTTGGGCATCAAGCATTCATTGATGGTTTAAGAGATACAGAAATGCAACAAGCACTTCGATTACGCCACCATCTGACACTACAAGAAGTATTAACTTTTCCTCAAGAATTCGAAGCTGCTAAAACCATTTCCAAAACCGGATTTCCTAAATTACGAGCAATACACTTCGAAGAGGAGAATTTAACCGAAGTTATGGCTAGAATCGAAAACCTACTGAAAGACACGCTACAAAGTAGTACACCAAATTAAGAATCCAGGAAATGTTTCAACTACGGAAGAATTGGACATCTGCAGAGAACATGTAGAGTTCCATCAAGATCTCGGAACCAAGTTAGGAACTCTGATGTGCAGACGATGCAATAGTTGCGCTAAATTGGATAACTAGAAAACATCAAGACAACGTATATCCTCGCAGGGCCTAGCTAGAAACCGAGCTGATAGCCCCACAAGAAACAACCCTAGAAGATCATCTCCATATCAAAGTCGATCACCAATACCGGATCGGCGCTCTAATAACAGCAACCAGGAAAAACTACTAAAAGTCGACTATTCGGGGCGGTCGTCGACAAAAACCATTAAAAGCCCCACGATTCGCATAAATTTTTTGTTTAAAAATGGCCGAAATTAAACTGTTAGGGGACAACTAGAAAATCACGATAGCAAATTTATTGTCGACACTGGGGCAACTAGATCATTTGTACGCCCAGATATGTTGACACAGAAATACGCAATACCTAAAGGCCTTGTGCTGGAAATCGCAACTGGTCATACTACTCCGATTTTGGGACAAGTAACAGCATCCATTCGAATTGGAAACGCGGCCATAGTTCACTCATCTTTGGTAGCAAACATTATGGATGAATGTGTTTTGGGTTTAGACATTATGCAAGACAAACCTGTAACAGATTAGAAAAACAAAATTTTATCCACCGACAACGAAGAGGTAATCCTCAGTGGTGATAATGATCAATTGCACAAAATGAAAGTTATAGTTGATGAAAATATAAGAATTCCGGCAAATTCAGAAAGCATTGTCATGATTCGTCTTAAAGAAAAATCTAATGATCTGGCTATTGGTTTTATTGAACCACGTGAAGCAACAGAAGGTGGAGTAATTATAGCCAAATTTCTGGTAAAAATAAAACGGCAAATTCTTGTTCGCGTTGCCAATACATCTAAGAGACCAGTTGAACTAAAGAAAAATCACGTGTTGGGATATTGTCAACCAGTGAAGGGCATAGTGAATTCACTAAATAATCCCCAACCCGGGAAGGAGCCACAAAATAAAGTCGACGACCAACTTATAGAGATACTCATCAAAGACTCTCGCAAACTAACACCCGAAGAAGCCAGCAAGGCAAATAAATTTGTCTTGAATCACCTTAGCCTTTTCGAAATCGGAAAAGCTAAAGGGCGAACCAACTTGGTTCACGATAGAATTAATACAAGAGATGCACCACCAGTACGTCAAAACACAAGAAGACTCCCATTCGCTAAACAAAAAGATGTAGCGAATATGATACAAGACATGTTGGATGAGAACATTATTAAAGATTCATCTGGACCGTGGTGTTCTTCAGTTGTTTTATTAACTAAGAAAGATGGAAGTACAATATTCTGCGTTGACCCTCGCAAAATAAATCAAGTTACTGTAAAAGACAGCCATCCCCTGCCACGTATAGACGATTCACTGGACACCCTATCCGGCCCCTAGTGGTTTACCACATTAAACTTAAAGAGCGGATACTGGCAAGTTGAAATTCATCCCGATGATAGAGACAAAACAGCCTTCTCTGCTGGAAATGGCTTTTATCGATTCCAAGTACATCCATTTGGTCTATGGAATGCTTCAGCCACTTTTGAAAGACTTATGGAAATGGTGTTAGAAGGACTGACGTGAAAAATATGTCTGTGTTTTTTAGATGACATCATTATAATGAGAAAAACATTCGACGAACATCTAAACAATCTAGGAGTTTTTAGACGACTGAAAAACTTAAAATTGAATTCCAAGAAATGCTTCTTATTTCAACATGAAGTCTTATATTTGGGTCACGTTGTGTCAGCAGAGGGAATAAAAACTGATCGGGCAAAAATTTCAGCGATTCAAGACTGACCAAGACCAAGAGATAAACACGATGTTCGTAATTTTTTGGGTCTTTGTACACATTACCGGAAATTTGTTCAACATGTTGGAAATATGGTCAAACCTTTACACAGACTTACTGAAAACAACACATCATTCGATTGGGATCCAGAATGCCAAAATGCCTCTACTGAATTGAAAAAGAGGTTGCCCACTGCACCGGTTTTAGCGTACACTAAAGAAGAAGGTCAATTTATTCTCGACTGCGACGCTTCACAACATGGCATAGAAGCTATTCTTTCACAGCAACAAGATGGCGAAAAAAAACTATTCGCTTATCTCAGTAAGACATTGGGAAGGGCGGAGAAATATTACTGCGTTACAAGAAAAGAACTGTTAGCAATTGTAAAGGCTTTTGAACACTTTCACACATAAGTTTATGGCAGAACCTTCATCAACAGAAGCGACCATAAAACACTACAGTGGCTGATGAATTTTAAATATACGGAAGGACGAATTGCAAGATGGTTAGAAAGACCGCAGCAGTACAATTTTGAATTAGTTTGTAGAAAAGGTCGCTATTCAGAAGGCCATGTATTCAACAACAATGCAGATATTGCCACAGAATTGAGGAAAAGGAGAGTAATAATGACCAAATAAACAAATATGAAAAGATAGAATTGCTTAATGCAACAACAATAAGAAGCGACTCGGACGAAAACATGTGGTCAGTAGAAAACCTAAGAAAATTTCAAAAAAAAGATAAAGACTCAAAAGTTGTCCGGACCTGGCTACTAAATGGAGTTAGACCCGATTGGCAAGTAGTGTCCAAGTATGGTTCAACGATCAAAAGGTGCTGGGCTCAATGGGATTCTCTTACTCTTCGCGATGGTGTACTCCATCGGACGTTGGGAGCTCTGACGGTGTATCTACGATCCACCAACTTGTCTTGCCCAAATCACTTGTCCGTAAAGTGATGGAAGCACTTCATAGCAGTCGTTTAGGAGGACATTACGGAGTTGGGAAAACCTATCGTAATTTGTCTCCCAAAACCAGCAAGATTGGGATAAACTGATTCCATTGTTTCTCTTATCTTATCGGAGTGCTCGGCATGAATCCAGTAGCTATACACCTCAAACGTTGGTCACTGGTCGAGAATTGAAGCTTCCTAGCGATATCCTCTTTGGAAAACCCCCTCCTTCGTCCCGTGAAGAAGACCAAAGCCTGCCTGCCTTCAACAAAAGTTGGAGAAGATTCACGAGTTTGCAAGGACGCGACTGGAACTAACCAGCGAAAAGATGAAAAGGCGGTTGGATAAAAACCTTAAAGAAGAGATATTTAAGCCCGGTGATGCAGTTTGGTTGTACCAGCCCAGAAAAAAAGAAAGGGTTAACTCAGAAACTTCAACGAAATTGGGAAGGTACTTACCTGGTGGTCAATAAAATCAACGACCTAATTTATCGCATTCGTCTGACACCAAAAAGTAAACCTAAGGTCGTTCATATCGAGAGATTGGCTCGCTATTACGGTGATGACCCAACCAATTGGGTTCAAGAAGACGTCGAAGTCCCTGTTGTTCGAATAACTTGAAGAGGGGAAGCAACGTTCCTCCTGTTCTATGAATGTCAGAATAAGATCTTAGACCGATGATAAGAAGAGGGCTGAATAGGCGGAGTAGTCACAGTCACATGTCAAGGTGACAGTCTAGAATTTTCAAGATTTTTCTATTGTGTTCTATATTGACGTACTAGTATGTTATAATCTATTCTAGTCCTTTCTGGAGAGTTTTTTCTATATATAAATGGGGATCAGTTGTGGCAGAGTCAGTCATTCAATAGTTTGATGTGTTAATAAGTAGAATTGTTAAAACGTAGTATTGTATTTTGCCAAGTATTAAATAAAGTCGTGAAAGTTATAACAATATGTTAATGGCCTTGAATTCAGAATCGCTTCACAGTCACAGAGAATTGTGATGAGCATAGGACAAACAATATTTTCTCATTATCTTTCTCAAAATGTATTTCATCATTCGGATTAATCTTTCCCACCAACCACCCCACCATGGAGGAATAAACTTCCATTATATCTTCTTGATGGCCGTTTCTTTCGTTATCTCGTTCCAATTCAAATGTTTAAATTCATTTTCAGAACCAACCAAATTTCTTCCATTGTCACTATATATTATATTTGGTCTTCCTCTTCGTGCAATAAAGCTTCTCAAAGATTGCAAAGTTTTTGTTGAAAAGGAAGATGCGAGTTCGAGATAAACAGTTCTATAAACTGCACACGTGTACAGGCAAATCCAAACTTTTCACCAGTGTTCATGTTGATGTTGATGTTCATAGACGATAAGATACCTACCCAATAGCAGCGACTCAAAGATCTTGGAAACTAGAAAAAACAATGGTGAACATGACTTGACAATCAAATATATTCAAGGTACTCCAAAGATAACGAAACTTCGGCAATAATTCTCATTCTTCAAACCTTAACGACTGGCTACTTTTTTATACTAATCTTGATTCCCCGACCGCCAAATTTAATGAATTATTACGCACTGTGCAATTGTTAAAACCACATATTATTATGATATCGGAAAGCTGGCTTAAACCAACCATACTCGACACTGTAATCCATATAAATGGATACACATTATTTCGTAAAGATAGAGAACACCGTGTAGGTGGAGGTGTGTGCTTGTACTTGGTTGATGTCATTACTTCTTCATTCTCAGTCACGGTGGGTGACTTTGATATTCCAGGCATAGATGTCATCCATATGTGCATTGCTAAAAATTTATTTTCAATTAATCTCGTTTGCTTATATCGACCACCAGACACCCACCGTGAAAATGACATCTTGTTAATCGATAAACTGTGGGAAATGTCGGAGCTTGATAATCTTATACTAGTCGGTGACTTCAACTTTCCTGAAATGGTCTGGAAAACGACATATCTATCTGATGGTGTTGGTTCGCATAATCTTTTTCAAAATTTTATTTTAAACTCCAACCTATCCCAACTTATAGAAGAACCCACCAGATTTAGAATCAACAACCAACCGTCTACTCTGGACCTTATTCTTACCAATGATGACAATCTACTAACAACTCCCGAAATTAGTTCCCCAATAGGTAAATCTGATCACGCAGTCATAACAACTCACATTCAGTTTAATGTAAACTCCTCTCCAAGTTTGAGTAACACACTCACTTACAATTATACTGACTTTAACAAAGTTAACGACGACTTATCGCAGCTAGATTGGCATTATGTGTTGAATTTGTCTATTGATCCTTCGACAATGTGGAATACCTTCCTTCAAATCACCAGTAAAACAATTAGTGTGAATACAACCCAACGTAAAATTTCTAAAAATAACCTAAAACCTTGGATAAATAACCAGACATTTAATCAGACACAAGCGACACCTCTGGCGAAAATATAAACAAACAAGGCTTACTGTATATTTCAGTAACCATCGCAATCTTTTTAATCGGGTCAAAGTACTACTTGATAATCTCAGGCACAACTTTGAAGAATCAATTATAGCTAGCGGAAAATCAAAAAAAAAATTTAAAAACATACGTTCCTCACTATCATCTACAGTCGCTATTCCTCTGCTTCTAAAACATGACGGTAGCCTTTGCTCATCAAATAAAGAGACTTCCGAAATACTCTCACAGGCATTCTCAAAAGTTTTTTCAAACTAACTTCCTAATGACAATATGCCTGACATCATATCCCCCCGTCTTTTCGCCTCTCTTAACAATATTCTGTTCACAAATGATAAAATCAAACAGCATTTGCTAAACCTGCGTACTAACGCCTTACCTGGCTTAGATGGTCTGACACCCTACTTTCTGAAAAGTTGTTCCGACGCTCTCGCTACTCCGCTATGCTTAATAATGCAATCGTCCTTTACAAACAGCTCTCTGCCTTCTAGTTGGAAACTAGCTTCTGTCACCCCCATTTTTAAGAAGGGCAATAAGCTGGATAGCCACAATTATCGCCCAATTAGTTTATTGCCCGTCGTCAGTAAACAAATGGAATCTATTATTCCCGAGACTATGACGGATTTTCTCCTTTAACAACATATTATCCCAAAACAACAACACGGATTTATTCCAGGGCGGTCAACACTTACCAACTTACTTGATTGTGTGAATGACTGGACATCATTCTTGAATAATAGAGACCTTGAGTTTCATTTAAAAACACTAATAGAGAACCTATTGATATAGTGTATTTAGATTTTTCCAAGGCTTTCGACCGGGTTCCCAAGCGAAGACTCCTGTACAAATTAGAACATTTCGGTATTAGAGGAAACTTAAAACTATGGATTGAAAACTTTTTGACGGATCGTTTCTACAAGGTTCGAGTTGGTGACTCCTTTTCTCATAAAAGACCAGTTAAAAGTGGAGTTCCGCAGGGCTCAGTTTTGGGCCCACTTTTGTTTACAGTGTACACTAGCGATTCACCGTTTCACGTTTCCAGCAAAATATCGCAATATGCCGACGACTCAAAAATATATGACAATCCCATCACAAGTCATCTATCTATTCAAAACAATCTAATGTCAATACATCAGTGGTCTTCGGAATGGTTACTTCCATTGAACACTGAAAAATGTTTAGTGCTTCACGTCGGTAAAAACAACCCACATTTTGATTATTTTATTGACGGTAAAATTCTAATCACAGTAACCTCTCATAATGACCTGGGTGTTATCGTGAATAGTGAGCTATCGTGGTCCGATCATGTGCTCTCAGTATCCAAACGTGCAAATACCAGACTTTATCTTATTAGGAAATGCTTCTCAAAAGTATCCTTTCAGAGCTTCTGCAAATGTATGCTACTTACGTCAGACCTATCCTTGAATACGCCGACCCAGTCTGGTACCCGGACTTGACTCGTGATAGAACGTTGCTGGAAAGTGTACAGCGGAAGGCTACCAGAGTTGCTTTAGGACCTGTAAGACCTTCATATGAAGAAATATTATCCATGGCAAATTTTATCACGTTTGAGCTGCGTTGGATACGAAGCAATCTTATTGTAGCCTTTCGAATTCTTAAATATAATTTTGGTGATCTAAATACAGTTTTCACCCTAAATACGGACACCAGACTTCGAGGACACCAGTTCAAGTTAAAAAAGGAAAATTTTGCGGTTAGATCGAGACAAAACTTTTTACCTAACAGAATTTTCAATATTTGGAATGATTTGGACAGTGAAATTGTCTCAGCAACAAGTGTCAACATATTCAAAAATATACTAGATCAGTGTTACTTATTTAATAACTTTTAGAGCTTAATCGTAATTTCTTCTTCCTCTCATTTATTTGATCACTACTAGTAGGTATTTCTTTTGAAATGTATTTTTTTTGGGCCTCATTTATGTGTAATAATAATAATAATAATGTATCAGGGTCCTGCAAAATCTATTCAACATATCTCAAAAACCGCTGGTAATCTAACCTATCATCCAGTAGACAAATTGGCATACGTTCTAAGGGTTTTCCATCAAATCTTTGACACACAATGCATTTCGACAAAGCAGATTTCACAGTTTTTCTGCATTGAAGAATCCAGTATTTTGCTTGTAATGCCTTGCGTACCAACATGACAATTTATCTTGTGCTCATAAATTATCAATTTTCTTATTATGTCTTTCTTTGATGGTAGTACATACGGATATCGAATATAATAACTGTCACGCACTTTCGTTTTTATTCTTAACAATCCATCTTTATCAATAAAAGGACATATTGTTTTGAGTTTTTGTAATCACTTTTATGAGTGTTCATTCTGCTTCTTTTGTCTCCACAGTAGTCAGATACTTTTTTAAACGTCATTCTTCTCCTTACGGTTCCTCGTAATTTACTACTGTAATCTCTTCTTTAAATTGATACACAACTTCTACCAGATTTCACCGAAAGCTTAATTTGCACAAAAAGTGGACTTGCGACTTTTGCGAGCGAAGTAGGACAACGATATGTCGTTCAGTATTCAAATTTCGTTTTAATTTATTAAAAGTGCTTAAAATGTAACAGTCCGTTGCTCGTAGATGTGTGGACTCTCCCAACAATTTCTGTTATATCTGTGAACTTTACGTGACAAAGTCTCATAAAAACTTGTGACCAATTTATGAAAAATATATTATTAAGAACATTTAGGTTGCAATATAAGATATAGAGACAAACATTGGACTCCAACAATTTGCTGCACGTCATGTTATGCCAACCTGACACAGTGGTCAACCGGCAAAAACATTTGTATGAAATTTGGAATTCCTATGTCATGGCATGATCCCAACAATCATGCAACTGATTTTTTTTTGCTTGGTAGAAGTCTTGCAAAAAAGAATAAAAACTCTGTGCAATACTATAATATGCCTTCCGTCAGTAAACCAATTACACAGTGAGCTACCTATTCTGAAACCTGTGTCTTTACTTACTAAACTTCAATATGAGCAAATTGAGTCAGAAACCGACGATAACTTCTCAAATTTAGACAACGATCCACTTTATCTGCTAGAGTCTTCTTAGGAACCACATCTTATAACATAAATTAAACTAAACGATTTGGTTCGTGAACAAAAATTTGGCAAAAAATAGGCTCATCTGTTAGGGTCACGCTTATAAGAGACACTCTAATATCAGTATATAAAAGACGACATGGAAACCAGAGGTACCGTCAAACGGGGTTAAGTGAATAAAAAAATTAAGTTATTTTGCAATAACTATTATTCCATTAACAGAAAAAATTAATCAAGATTCTTCACGTCCTTGTCAATTATATTCTATATTTATAAATGTCCTACCGCCAGTGGCGGCCCATTTATTTTTTTTCAAATTGTGATTCACTTTACCCACCACTATGTAGCAAAGTGAATCGGGTATTCAACTGAACGATTGATTCACGTTGAAAGCACTTGGGAAAAGTGAATCATTACGAATGTTTTTAAAAGACAAAAATGAGTACAAGATAAAAACTCGAACACAAAAAACACTAAAAATAGACAAACTGAACATTTATTTCATATATTATCACAATATAGAAAACAGAACAAAACGTAACATTCTTCAAATTAAAAAAAACAATACTAAAACACATGTAAAAGCTTATAAAATTATGAAACAACACAGAAGAAAACAAATGAATAAATAGAGTAAAAATAAAACATTGTAAAACAAGTGAAACGTGAAAATTATTTGTTTTGCCTATTCTAACTCTTGGAACTCATGGTTTTGAATTAAACACATAAGTACCCCTTTTTACAAATTTTAAGATAACTTTACGTATAAACTTAGTTTTGATTATCACTGACAAATCGGGAATATCCGGATAAACAAAATATCCTTTCTCTAAGCCTTTTTCCGGAGAACATTTATTGTTATTTCGTCTGCAATCGACTCCACTTTCCCTATAAAATGTCGGTCTCTCTTTGAGGTGGGAAATTTAGTTACTATATAATCTCCAATTTTTAGCTCCTCGCTATTTGTACTCAAGAAGGACAATGGTTCTATATTTTCTTCTTCGCTGTCGCTCACATTTTCTTCGATTCCTTGATCGCCTTCGCTTGATGAAATATGTTCAGTTGCCTTTTTTTTGAATGCTTTTTTGGCTTCTCATCAGTAATAGAGTTGATAATCAAATCAGCAGTGGCACTGCTTTTTCCAGGTGATATGTTCACCTTTTTGCCCCTTTTTAGCAGTGTACTGCCTCCAGACCCCGTTTTTAATTGCTCGAGATGATCAATAATTGCTTGAAACTACGCTTGCTCTTGTGTTCCATCGGGTTGAACGTTCCGTGAAATTTTTTGAAGAACTCTATTGCGATTAAAGGGAATTATCCCACAGGCTTCAAAACCAGCTAGACAGTTTTCTGCTGATCGTATTCCAATGGTGTCGATAGTTTTTTTGAGGTGTTGCGGAAATATTGTTATTCAAAGAACTCCTCGGTTTTTTTGTTTCCATTGCTCCAGATTTTGTTTCCAAGCACGTTTTAATGGCCTGAAGTAGGCTATATCTAGCGGTTGTAACAAATATGTGGCGTTAAGAGGCAGGAGAACGAATCTAATGTTATTGGCTTCACATTTCTGGACGACACTTACTGTGAGATGACTGTTTAAGTTATCTCCCAACAGCACCTTCGGACCCGTCAATTTTCGGAAGTACCGTATTGCAATGCTGTTGAACCAGTCCTCAAAAAGGTCAGAATCGAACCAGCCGCTAACACTTCGATTATACCTCGCTCCTTTGACGCCATTTTCAGTCCATCCCTCGTACATGTGTTTCGCCTTGTATACCACATATGGTGGTAGCAAGGCCCCATTGCATGCTATGGCAAACATAACAATCGTACTGCTTTTAGACGTATCAATGGTTCTGAATGTGTGTTTGGATCCCCTTTTTGTCACAACTTTAGCTCCTGGGTCGTCCTCAAAATTTGTTTCATCATAGTTAACAATATGAGCAGGAGGGATATCTTTCAACGTTTCTTTCAGATTTTGAAAATATTCTTCAATCATGTCATAACTTAGTCCTGCTCTGGCTCGTTTGGTGTTTTGAGCTAATTTTAATGTCAGTGCAGGATTTCTTCTCATAAAGCATTTGAACCAGTCATTGCCTGGTTTATTTTCATTAAATCTGGTAGTACGGCTCTGCGTATTCAGATATTGTTACACAATAATACTGATATCCGTTGATCTTAAAGGGAATCCCCATTCAGCGCAGATGTTACACGCTTCGATGATATGAGCCTCTTCTTCTTCTGACAAAACAGGTTGACGACCATATTTCAGGGAATATGTTCCTCGCACCCTTCTCTGAACCGTCGAGAACGGAATCCTGTATTGCACCGAAGCCTGACGCATAGACATCCTGCCAATACGCACGGCGGCTACAGCTCGTTGTACAAACTCTGAGTTGTAATTGCATTTTCTGTGCGCACCAAGCTTTTTCTTATAAACTCTAGGCATGCTGAAACAAAAAAATTACGATGGCAATAACCTAAATCTAAATTTATAAAAAAAATTCCTCCCCGTACCCATTGCAAAGAGTTATATCTACGCCACTTAATACGAAAAATTCAACAACAGTAAAAGATTATCATTTAAATGAAAATTAACTAATGATATAGATATTTGCATAGTGATTCATTTTACCTCATAAACTAGGATAAAAGAGAAAAATGCAACAAAAAACCTAGGTTATGTATATTTTTACAACTTTTCTCTCGGCATATATTTATGTGATACTCATCGTAAATATTAGAATTGGAGCTCTCCAGAAGTAAATGTTTCAGCAATTAATAAAATCGGCGAAAAAACGCGGGAAAAATACATTACCGTATTCTACTTACGTTAGGATCAGCACAACATTCAACACCTCCTATATGTTGGCTCTACGTAGTCCAGGAAATCTGGGTATGTAAGCGTCATTTTCGAGGTAACGGCTGATACTTGGTAAAAAGTGAGTAAAAATGGTGTACAACAAAACTTAACTTATGCGACCTCTCAAATCGGACCGGAACATTGTTTATGATTCGATTTACACTCATTTTTCATGCCTTTTGTAGATTTTTCAGGTATATCTTTTTTCTCGTGCATAGTACAGACAAAGAGTTAAATACTTTATTTCTTCTTTTAAAGACCTACAATTCTAGACCTTACACGTAAAAAAATTGATTGGGTCAAAAGTTATTGGCAAATAAACAACTGATTGTTAATAAATAAAAATATAATGAGCATTTTTTACACTAATACTTCCACATCACGCTTATCAATTTTCACTCATTAAAAAATGATACTCACGAAAGATGGAGTCTGTAAGTTCAATAGTTTATGAATTATGGCCTTATAAACAAATTAACTATAAATTGACTTGCAGAGTTCTGTAAGCTATGCGTTTTTTAAAAAAATACATTTTTGCAACAACGCGAATTTTTTTTCATATTTCGCTTAGTTGCGTAATTAATTTGACACTATATCCGCCGATTTTTGTCGAGAATTAAGTACGCACATAGGAGAGGCATGGAAAGAGCTTTAATTGAAAAAAAATACGTTAAGATTTATTGACAAACGACTGAGTTACGGACAATCGAAGTCGGAGGCCTGTCAGTCAACAACTTATGCGAGTATCGAAAAACAAAACTTTAGCTCGACTACACTCTCTGAGGTTCATCATACGACTGCCAACACAAAATACGGACGATGATAGAATGAAAAGCTAGGCGTTCCCCCCACTCGCGACGTCTCGCTATTTCGTACAATAAAAGTACATTGACTAAAAATTTTAGGGATATTTTTTGTTTTTCAATACTCGCATAAATTGTTGACTGACAGGCCTCCGACTTCGATTGTCCGTAACTCAGTCGTTTGTCAATAAATCTTAACGTATTTCTTTTTCAATTAAAGCTCTTTCCATGCCCCCCCTATGTGCGTACCTAATTATCGACAAAAATCGGCGGATATAGTGTCAAATTAATTATGCAACTAAGCGAAATGATGGTAATAGATGTCTTATTATGAAATCTAACAGTGAAAAAATTGGCGCGAGGTCACATAACTTACAGAACTGTGCAAGTCAATTTTTAGTTAATTTGTTTATAAGGCCATAATTCATAAACTATTGAACTTACAGACTCCATATTTCGTGAGTATCATTTTTTAACTAGTGATAATAGATAAGCGTGATTTGGAAGTGTTAGTGTAAAAAATTCTCATTATATTTTTATTTATTAACAATAACGTTATAAAAAAAAGTATTCAACTTTTTATCTGTACTATGCACGAGAAAAATATATACCTGAAAAATCTACAAAAGGCATGAAAAATGAGTGTAAATCGAATCATAAACAATGTTCCGGTCCGATTTGAGAGGTCGCATAAGTTAAGTTTCGTTGTACACCACTTTTACTAACTTTTAACCAAGTATCAGCCGTTACCTCGAAAATGACGCAAAATTATCATTTTGGGTCTTATTTTCCTGGACTATACGATCAACAAAAGCATACTGCAGTTAGATCCACTGGGAACGACTTAGTATACCAACCATAACCGAAAATATCCAAAATACACCGATTGATTCACTTTACACTCTCCGATTCACTTAACCCCATTTGACGGTATATTTTACGAAGTCAACGATGATTTTTGTTTTTGTAGTAACATAGATACTCTAATGCAAGAACTGGGTTTCAACCATAATCCAAAGGAATGGCGTCTATCCATTGATTCATCTTAAACTAGTTTAAAGGCCGTTTTATTAAATAGTAGTAATAAAAGATCGTCGATTCCTTTGGCCCATTCTACAACCAGTAAAGGAACGTATCAATATATGTCGACAATTTCAAATTTAGTTCAATATAAACGATATTTGTGGAGTTCTCAAGGTCGTTGCTATTATGTTTGGATTACAAGGTGGTTTTACCTGCCAAAGACTTAATTATTGAACCAGGTCCGTTTATTAATGGTCTTTTGATACTTATTTTGAAAACATTGAAAACTGGATTCAATTGATTGTGTATTTTTAGGTTTATTTCAGAATAAAATAGGACTATTGTAGAGAGTAAATTTATATATATATAATATATATATATATATATATATATATATATATATATATATTATATATTCAATATTCTTTAATAATATTTGCCCCACGTTCGGGTGACAATTATAATATATCTATTGTGTTTCACTAATTTTATTATGATTTATATATGAATATGAATTTATATGATGTGAATTTTTTTGTTGCTGTCGTCACAATTTGTGATAGTAACTACATCAATGTGAAAACACCTTTACCGCTAAATATAACCTATTAAATTTATTTTTGACAGCAGTTGTCAAATTAATACGCCCGGCTCAGATAAGTATCAAATTTTATATTATGAAAGACAAATCAATATACAATCAATTAACTCACTCTTATCTCATGGAGGGATCAAAGATTTCAAATAAGAATTCAAATTTATAAATTTCCAAATAATTTTCCAAATTACGTATTGCACTATTCCAAACCTAAAATAACTGTTTATCCAATACACTATAAGACAATTAAATTCTTATGACATATATGAAATTTACTGTCAGGAAATTAACCAAATGTCACTAATTATACTAAATTTTCTCTAGCATGAAAGAAAATTATCAAATATAATGAGAATGAATATAAAAAAAGAACCAAAGAGATTTAGAATTCAAATTTATATAATCTATTATCAGATAACAATTACAAAATTAAAACTTTTCAAAAAATATAAACGCATAAACCAAACATAGAACTTTCTATCAAACCTTAATATTAAACAACCTATAATTAGAAATTTCCTATCTAAATAATTTAACCAAAAGTTTAGAATGTCAATGTAAAATGCGCAAATTTCCTTGTAAATTGTCTGTTCCAAAATAGCCTTCACTTGACGTTGAATTTTTTTTGTATAAGTAACGTTACTATAATTTCAAAGTAAGTATTTAATCATTAGATGCATCCATTTTCGAAATATTTTTACTAAAGGCCTATTAATTCTCGAGAAATAATATAGATAATATGGACTGGACTCACCAACTAGGTTCTGGTAGACTCGTTCGTATTCTAAAACGCTTTTTCTAGAATTTCAGGAACAACTTTTCTAAATCAATAATTTAGAAACCGAAAAAACCACTCGCACTTTAACGCTGTAAATCTTCGCGAATAATACACGCACTGGCTTTACAAAGGCAAGATATGTTGAACTGATAATAATCATACAAATTACTCTGATATTCTGAATTAAATTTTAGACAACTCTTATTCGATGATTGTCTCGAGGGAATCTAAAAATCAACTCAATTTTAAATAAATTTGAGACAACTCTTATTTGATGTTGTCTCTCGGGAATATCAAAATCAACTCACTAAACTGTTTCAATAAATAATTCTCCTCTCCTTTGGTTACCAAAAATTCTTTTTTTTTTAAAAAATACGAATTTACGTTTTCATATACAAAGAGAGATTTTCATTGTTTTAGTATAAATGCCATTTTGCTAACAGAGACATCTGTATTCTTGTTTTCAAATCGTTTTAAAATCTATCTATCATTAAGTCCATTCTGCATTGATGTCATAAGAAATTGAAATGTCAAATTTTATTGGTATATTGAACCTTTCAAATTATTGATAATACAGTGTGTATCACTAGTATTACAACCAAATAAGCACATTTTCTTTATTTCAATGTTTTCTTTAGAATTTAGATAGAGGATATGTATTAATATATATATATATATATATATATATATATATATATATATATATTTATATATATATATATATATATATATATATATATCCGCGCTGCTTGCTAGTGACAGTGGTTTTCAGGGTGTGGGGGAGAATGACATGAAAATAATCTACCGATTCATGTTCTGGGTTGTATGATTCCCTCATCAGACGATCATAGCAATTGATAGTGAGAGGATTAACCGAGTATGTTCTGTACTGATGCTTTTTTGACCATGCAACACAGTTGTTTTTAATCACTTCCTCTTTTGTTGTGAACTAATTTTTAAGTTAAGAGTCATTAACTAACTTTTTCATTTCACAAGGCCGTCTTCTTTTTGTTTTTCAAAAAAGAATAACATTCATTGACAAAATTCATTTCATTCTTTTTGGGTGCTGTAAACGACAACACATTTGACATTTTACTGTTTTGAAAACATTAAGAAGTGAGTGGTTTTCTGTGCAATGGTATCCTTTGGAAAAGAAATTATTTAAGGATTAACCTCGATTACTTGTAAGTAATAAATTTAAATTGATTATTTTTGCCTATTTAACTAGTTGTATACATCTTTGTAGTTGACTGATGAAGAAATAAAGAGATTTCGAAAGCTTTTAACATAAAGTAAAAAGAGTTTACTTATTCCTGAGAAGGCTTATTCCCGATAACTTTATAACCATTCTGATTTTAACTAGTTCAAGCCGACTACCTTTTACTCGCTCTATATATATATATATATATATATATATAT